>FLMG01001037.1:0-11294 GCA_900088475.1 Hyphochytrium catenoides
TGTTTGGAGCCAAGAAAGCTTGGGAAGAAGGTAAAGTTCTGTCTCCTTGCTGCAGACAATGCCCTTCTGAAACTCGTTGTCTGACGATCTCACTTCCTGTCGCAGCGGAAGAAGTGGACCAGACGCCCCTGATGGCCTCGTCATCGATGTATCAGTATCACAGAGAGCGATATTATAACGACAAGTTTACCACTTTGTAGCTGGGAGGTTAGAGAGGTCCGGAGGCCAGGAGAAGAGTGAACAGAATAGAGAGAGATAGGAAAGGACCATAGTAGGCGGTTTTCTTGCTACAGAGTCTGACGCGTCTGTGGTAGAGTACAAGCTCTATATATGTACAGCTTTATGAAGTAAGCGCTAAGGAAAGCGGCTCGCCCTGCCCGCCACCATTCGGGTTAGGTATATGTTCCAACATGACGGACTCGGAAAGAAGCCACGTACTGGGCCAGGAGTAGATAAGTCCAGGAATGAGAAGTGGTGGAAGGGAGCGATTGCAGGCCAAAGCTTCTACAATTTGCCGCATCTCTCACTGGATCTTGGCCGCCAAGAAGAGATAGCAAAGGCCCGAATTATGTCAATTCCTCTTCTGTAAGCGCCTCAGCTTCATGAATATGAGAACTTTCAGTTGAGCGTTGATCCCTATTTTTCTTCCCTGACTTTCTGTTGAGGTTCTTGAGCACAGCGACGAGGTTTGCTTGGAAGAATTCGCGCTGATCATTTACGCTCGGTCCTTCCCCTTCATCGTCCACGTTCTTCTTCCCCTTGGACATCGAAGAATAACAGCTCTGGAGCGGCTCTGAGTGAACGAGATGGGTTGAGCAACGAAAAGTCTTTCAGCTATAAGGCAGCCCCTCTATATTTCTGTGCAGAATCTCGGCTGCATAAACAAGCCCTACTAATCACAGCTTACCTCTCAGACCTTCATCGTCAATCCATTGCCGGAGGCTGTGAATATGAATGCGATCATCAGTCTCATGCCAGGTCGTAGGTGCCGTGAAGCATGTTTAAAGAAAAATAAGGAGAAGCTGATACACCAAGAACCAGAGGTAGAAATTAATGGGGTGTGTAGATCACCTTAGGTGGCTCATTCTCTCCAGCAGAAGCACGCATAAATTGAGCGCATCAGGGTCTGCCTTTCCATTTCCAGCTGAGGAAAGTAGCTCTTTGCTAATGGCTGCGAAGGATGCCGAGCTACAGAGTTCCAGTAGCCTGGGCAGTAGACCTAATGGAAGGTGGAGGGAATGGAGAGATGAAGGTTACGCCAGACCATTTCTTATGGCGAGCAGAGGTTACCATCGTCAGTGGAGATATACAGGTAAATAAGTAATTCAATCATGTGTTATCCAACAATCATTGACGCTCCAGGACGCAAGAGATGTAAGGTACTACAGGCGCTTCTGCTCCTTCTTACTTTCTTCAGACAATAGGAGGAAGAATATCGAGCGGGTGCCTTTGTGCTGGAGGTTTTGCGGCTTGGCCAACAGATAGTCTACGCCTCCCAGAGAAAGGAATAGGCTGCGGTTCTAAGAGAGTCCGTCGACCAGAGAGAAAAAGAACAAGTCAGCCAACCAGGGCTTCCTTTTCCTTTCAGCGTCAAGATCACCAAGAGAGGAGCTGTTGGAGAGCATAGACCAAGGATTGCATAGGGATATACAAACGAGGATTCTTAGGATTGGACAGAGGGACAACAACCAGCAGTTGGTCTCGCGCTGGTGAACAAACAAAAGAACTATATGGTGAGGAGATCTCATACAAAGACCCATCAAGATACACGCGCAGAAGACAAATTCAGACCTTTGCATGAAACCTCAGCAAGCGGGAGAGGTGCTCGGAGGCACAGAGGTAAGAAGGCGGGAATGTGGATGTGGCCTCCGGGGGATGTGCCAAGACGATGATGGACTCCAGAAAGGTTACATCACTCGTCTAAATAGAGCACGGAAAATCAGCGTCAGCGAAATGGAAGGGCGCATTTAGCAAGAAAGGCCCCTCCAAGCAAAGGCAAGGCCAAGCGGCTAGAAAGGTTTGCAAAAGTCCAGGAAAGGTAGGTCCAATGCTGAGTAGAAAGGAAAGCTCGGGAACATCCGCATACCTCTTGGCCCTCTACTCTACATTTAAGGTCTTTATATACAATGGCTGCAGACTTGTGAAGAAACTGTACAAGGCCTGGAATGTCGGAGGGCTTTGGGATGGCAGGGTGTGTGAGGCTCTTATGCTCCTGTGCTCGCCTCTCAGCCTTTTCATTTCTTCGAAACCTGGAGGCAATCGTAGGACGGAAACCTACAGTGTAGAGAAGTCCAGTCAGCAGTTATGAAGACGTTGTGAAGATGCCGGAAGAGAGAAGGATTTTCATTGCCTTTCCCATTTCCCACTCCGGAGACAGAGCATGATGAAGCGGAGCCCAATGGTACGCAGAGAGGTTTCAACCTGATCGATGGAGAAAAGCCACGAAGTAAAGAAGAGAAACCAGTTGAGGGCCTCTCGGTTGAGCTGGTTCCCGATATTTCGCGCCCTTGCCCTCCTTCTCATCGGCGTCATTCGGCGATGGCACCATCAGACTCTGATTGAGGTATGCGAGGAGCTCATCAAGGAACTGCCACGAGCCAGAGATTCATCAGGTCCCACAGAGACGTAACGTGCAACCAGCAAGCGCTATTCAACCTACGAGGCCAGATTTTAGACGTGCCAAGGCGACTAGAAGGCGATCTTCCCTTGGTCCTAAATGATCTTCTGCGTGCATATCCTCGTTGTCTCTGATAATGGCCAACAATGCAGGTATTAACGAGGTTTCGGGCTGCTTTGGCAAGTAATGCAGCTTTCTCCTGCCAGCGTCTTCCTGTGAAGCTAAGCCTTAGTCTCTCCAGACTAAATGCAGCAAACTAGAAGGGCAGAGGTGAGCTCTTACGCAACCTTGATCACATACAGTAGCCAATAGAAACCTGCAGCCAATTAGACAAGAATAACCTCGGTACCATTTCTTTCACTTCTGCTCGCGGCTTGACGGGCTTGTCTTCACTCTTAATTGCCAAGGGCTGCGCAGATGCTTTAGTCCTTCGTGGTCTTTCTCCCACCAGTCGTTATAAAATGGGACTCCCCTCTTCTATTGCACAATACAGAGAGACAACGCTACCTTTGCTGAGTCTAGGACTGCCTGAGGCCCATCTTCAATTCTCTGCGAAGAGTTTGCTCTATTTTCTCCATGGTTCCTTTCTCCTTTTCTCTGCTTCCACTCTAAGACCTCTACCTGTCGAAGTTAACGCCCATAGTCTCAGATGAGAAGTGAAAGCTGAAAGTAAGAAAGGCGACAGACAACCTTTTGCTTAAGTTGCTTGATCTCGAGACGAGCCACCTTCAGGCCTGATTGAGCAGTGTGCAGCTCCTTGAGAGTAAACGTAGCAGAGCCGGAAGGTAGAATAGAAGAGAGATGAGGTTAAGACTTTCGGCGTGACAAGGGCGGGAACGTGCAAGCAGCATCGCCTTACTCCTTTCAAGTGCTGGTTACGCTCTTGCTCTTCCTGCAGTGCTTGCTGCATGACTTTCCTCTCACGCTACACAGAAAACGTAAGGGAAGTGAGGAAGGAACGAAGTCACTGACTTCAGAAGAGACATCAGTACAAGACGAAGAGACTTTAGTAAGAGAGTCCCGTAGCAAAGGATAATATTGCGTCTTGGTGGTATGAAGGCGGAGATCATAAGATTAACCAGAAGAATTAGTTCAGTGAAAGATGGGGAATTCCAAGCACCTGGCTGAGGTCGAAGGCCGCAATCTGATCCTCAAGCTTTTTGATGCACGATTGCAGCTTACGCAGGGTCGACTGATATTTCTGCAAACAGGGCACTAGTAAGAACGACGGAGACGACAGCCAAGGAGCTTCGGCAGTTCTATGAGAAACGGGAAAGGGCCAAAAGCTTGCTGACTCACTTGCTCCAGGGTTTCAAGAGTGGATGATGCTAAGTTGTCGGCAAACTGGACGATCTCTGTCTGATGATGGCTTCGGATCTGAGTGATCTCCTTCTCTTTGGCGAGTATGGCCTTCTCTTTGCTAAGTAGTCTCTCCTCGTTTCGCCGAAGCTCGTCTCTGCCACGACGTAGTTCCTCCTCTTGGCGCTTGAGTTCATCGTCCCTCTTCCTAAGCTCGTCTCCTTTCTGCTGAAGCTGAGAGGAAAGCAGCAAGAGCTGCTTTGTGAGCTCATCTGCAGTCCGGGGATCCATCAAAGCTAATAAGTTTGTATGCTATCTGATACACCTCAGATCCTTGAGGTCGCTAGAGCAGAGTTTTGCTCCCGCCATCAGCCACCCAAGAGTTCATATCTCGGTACTCAAAAAGCTTCTGTAGAAGCAACCACAGAAACCACCCGGGTTGGTCCTTGGCAGAAGGTCAATCAGCCAAAACTCTTAGACGTAGTGTTGATGCTCAAGGCAGTGCGATCCATCATATGCTCCAAGCGACATCGTCCCCTGACTTACGATAACGACCCGTAAGCGCAGGATGAGGCCCGATCACGAGAAAGATTGATGAATCTCTGCGACATAGCTGACGTAAGGGAAGACGATTAGGCCTGGATCCACAGATGGTCTTCTGCTCTCACTCCCACTCATTTCTTCGCCGGTGACATCGAATTTTGCATCACACAGATCTGAAGCTGCCAGCAACGCAATGAGAATCTGCATCACAATGATTCTTTCTGAAGCTTTTCAGAAAATGCACCTAAAAGGTTTGAAAATGGAGGGAACATTCTAAAGGTAATCATATTTAGAGATGAGTGATAACCTATCACTAAGATCTACCAGGTTGAAGTCATCTGATCTTCGATGTCTGATTCTGAAGCTTCGTTCTTTCATCTTGAGCTCACATCTGAAGAGGCAGCTAGCCCATAATCACGGCTGACTGCTGAACCGCAGCAGGTTAGAGAGACGGCTGGAGCTGCAGAGTCTGCAGGAGAGAGCGAGACTCAGGCCTGGAAAGGCAAACCTCGAGGCTCCGATTGTATGACAATTGGCGGCAAGGAGAAAGCTAAGGGGACGACAGGCATGCTAGTCCACTGAACTAAGAATCGGCTTCTGAAGAGGATAACGTAGGGTGCGACACGGCCGTCGACCGGAGAGCCAGTACAGCCAGGGTCGACCGGGAAGGAGCATCATGAGCACGGTGGAGAGTCCATCCGTTGAGGTGGAGGCTTCCGTTCCTCTGACAGAAACCCCAGAAAAGGCTGGCCCGGTAGTATTGGAAACCAACGATGAGGCGAGCAAAGTGCCTCCTTCTTCGTCATTGAAGATTGACACCACAGTCATCGTCATACCTCCGCTACCTCCCCCTCCAATTCTTTCTCCAGCCTCAATAGCCATTGTTAGAGAAAAATCACGTCAGAGCATTGACGAGATGACGCTCAGTCTCGCTGCAGATCTGCGAGAAGCTCAAAACAACGGCGTGGCGAGAGCCTTCATGAAAGCTGCGGTACAGCTTGTAGGTCGGCAGGTGGAGATGTATCGGAACGCCAGGCAGCTGCAGGAAGTCTTAAAGACAGCACAGGAAAGGAATCAGATTCGTGCTAGCGTGGCCAGAGAAATCCAGGCCTTGCTGGCCAATTCTATGGATGATCAACCCGTGTTTACCTCCTCGACAAGTTCCAATAAGCAATCACTCAGCGGCATTCTGAAGATAGGCAGCTGGAAAGGTGGCCAGGTCAAGTTTGAAGAAGCTTGGACGGTTCTCTCGAAAGAGACCTCGACTTTGCGTTTCTATGCGCGGCAGCCGTTAGCCAATCCCCCAGTCCCGCCAACCCCTCCCCAGCCTACGGATAAGCCTGCTGTCCAGAGCAGTGAGGGCAAGAAGGAAGTCGACTCAAGCTTTGTAGGTAGCCTCTCTGGTCTGACAGCCAAACTGGACGCGCTGAGGACTACAAAGATGGCCAATCTACCGACTCTTTCTCTCAGCGGCTTTCTAGGGACGGATCAGGAGGTAAATTTTGATGATCTACGCTACGAGCGGTACGATAGAGATAACTGACTGAGGACTCTCCTCACGTTCTTTTAGGAACAGGAAGAGGAGCTGGTACTAGAGATAAAGCTTGATGGCTACATAGTGCGAGAAATGAAGACAAAGCAGGGTCACACGGGAAGCTTAGAGAACTGTTTTGAGCTTGTTGACCCGCTAAAGAGTCTTGGTCGAGCCTTAGAGGCCCGAGACCCATCCGATAAGCTCATCTGGATATCAGAGCTTGCAAAGTGTTGCCACGGCCAGCTCTTCGACCTTGCGCGACGTTGTTACACGGCGGAGAATCAGGAGGCGTTTGTACGGGCAATGCGACAGCCCTGCGTGGTTCCTACGGCTTTGCTCAGAAGGATCATAGGCGACGCAGACTCTGCAGGAAACAAACGCAGACACAGTGAGAATTTGGCAGGTAGGTACTGGACAAATATGTTGGCCGGCATCGATCTGGCGGGGCCTTCTAAGGAGCACCGAAATGGTGCGTGGTGCATAAATGGTATCTCTAGAAGGGTTCACCCGCACTCGATGTTACCACCCTCTGGTTGAGCGTGCCTAGAGGAGCTGCAATAGGGGAGGTTACAGTTGGCCGCATATACACCCAATTGCATGGGCTTGGGCAAGCTAAAGCTTCCATTTCATGGGTTTTCTTATTCAAACTTTCTTATTAGTTGCACAGGTGATCCGAGACGTAGAGCGTGACTTAGTGTGTATGAACGGCGAGCTGGTTCGAGGGCAGGATGGCATTGAATATGTTTTGGGCTCCCTGGCTCTCAGAGTGATGAAAGGACTAGAGCTGCTGGAGAAGAAGGAAAAGCTGGGAGACTTAGGAAGCAAAGGAACCAATGACTCCGTGAGCCCAAGAAATTGTCTGACGCGCCTAGAAGCCCAGGTAACTTCTTACGTGCATGAGATCCGTCATATGAGCCTCAAAATGGCGCCTCCCTCCTATGGTTTGATAGAGCCTCAACCTTTCTCCTTCTCCCACATCGTCTTTCGGTCGCTATGGCTGTATAACAGTCTCAATGCACTGCTACTCTTAGAAGTCCTTCTGGACTAGTGGTGTCATATGCTGTCTGCTTATAACCTACAAGGATCCTTCGCCTCCGTTGAACTCGTTCTCACGCTCGGACAGGCCTTCGCCTTTGCTGAGAGGGTTTTGCATGGGACAACAAGGACACAAAGCGGTGGGGACATCTTTGACGCGATAACCGCGATCTGCAAGAACCCACGTTGTCTTATTGTACCTGTTAATTCGGAAGCTGATCCGCTGGAACTCAACGTCACTGTGGAGGAGAATGACCTGGTAAGGAATTTGTCAGAAGGCTCCACGCCAAACGCTTGATTTCCCACTTTATGGACTCTCCTCTGCCGTTAGACTGTTGCTTGACTCATGATTTGCAGGCTTGGGCACGGGACCAACCTGGGTTTTTCGTGCGTGTATGACTGCTGACACCTCTTCTACTTACCAGGTTGTTGATGCGCGCTCTACTCTTCGTTTCCGTATTGTCCCTACTGACGGAGATGAACGAGCGGAGTGGGCCAAGTTAGCGGGCAAGCTAGACAGGCGCTTTGTGTTTGGGCATCCTCCGGGATGGGGAAGCGTGACGATCACGGCAGAACCGCCGGCGATGGCTTAACAATTCATTGACTCTCTGCGCTCTTCCTCCTGTCCTTTATTTATCTTCTTATAGGAGGCAGCTGCCTTACTGCTCGAAGAGCTAATTATTTGGTCACTTCCTCCGCAACCCACTTGACGTTCTTTACGTCTCCAGGACAAGCTCTAACTTCCCATAACCATTCGCCGCCACCTAAAGCGCTTCTACCCATATCATGACTTGTTCAACATCTTCTTTCTGTTTTCTCGTCTACCAACTAATTCTCGTAGACAAGGGCTCCACAGTCCCCTCTCAGGCCAATCTTCCCCTCGCCATCGCTACTCTCAAAGCCCTTTGGACACACACACAGTCCAGACTTTCGATCTATGGCAAGGAAAAGGGAAAAAAGGAGAAAGGCGAATGAGTTATGAGAGCCAGTGGCCCAGAGTAATAGAGCAGCGATGTCGTGAATAGACTGAGAGAGGTGTGCGTAGGAAGCTATAAGGACAACCGATGTTGTCAGTACACCAAAAAGTTGACAGACAAACACACTGAGATATTCACTGGGCTGGCGAGGTAAAGGATATTCTCAGAGACAGTGAGAGGAAGGAAATTGAGCTGCGACAGAGACAGGAAGAGGTGAACTTCTGACCGCATCGTCCCTGTCCTGAGCACTCCAGGTTTTCGTAGGTTCCAACTCTCTCTCTCACTGGGGAGGTGACGGTGGCGTCCACAAGATTTGATGTGTCCAAACCTATCAAGGGAAGAGTACCTAGCTCTGTTCGAAAGGTAATGATGGTCTTGACCGTAGCTGGAGACCGGGAAGTGAGACAGAGATTAGCTTCATCAGGCTGCCTAGCGTCTTTGGCTCGCCGACCCTCAACATCCTGATAAACCCTAGTAGGCAAGACTCTCTATTGCTATCGCTGTTCAGAGCAGTCTTCAACACAAGTCGTGGAGGCTCCTTCCTCTTAGGAGTTGTCCCTTTACCTGTTGGGGAGCACACCGCTCCGCTTGGCTGGGTTATTACGTTCACATAGCCGATTCTGTCATATGAGGGAGCACACAGGTGAGATGGTGCTGCACAGTTATAGATAAGACGCCGGGCCAAGCAAGAAGAAGAAGCATTTCTCTTTCGTGGGAAGACTCCGAGAACATAGAGTCACATTAGCGTCAACTGTCGAAGAGGACTGGACTGAGGCTGTCAATGGGAACAGATAGGTAGTCAAGATAAAAGACAATCCAGTCCTCTCACGTTGAAAGGCTCAGTAGAGCGTGCTGCACGTCTGACGTCTGGTCGCTATAAAGAATAGGCTAGGGAACAGTGGCAAAGCGTTAGGTGAGGTGCATGTCAGGCCAAGAAACAAGCTGGTAACAAAGAGCTCAGTGGAGAGATTAAAAGTTATGGTCACACTCTCAAGCCGGTAATCCAAAGGAAACGTTAAGGAAGAGGATCTTGGGAATTTACCTTGGTGGTCTCTCCTCGGAAGGAGATGGTGAAGGATCCTCCTGATGCGGAGCATGTGAAGCTATGCTGCTCAGTCGCCCTGGGACCAGGACGTGATGGGTTGTCTCCCGTTGGACATGAACCTGACGGCGCGTAAACCAAATAAACAGAAAAGAAAGACAGATAAGCAGCGGCAAATCAGGGACGGAGACCCGATAGGAGATACAGAAGCGGAGTTATAAAGAGCGCAGAGAGAGATGGAAAGAAGGAGCATGAGAGTCTGATGATGGTGGACTAAAGGTAGTCATCCCTGTCGATTAAGAAGGTGTCTTACGCATTGAACAGTCATAGCCCAGCATGTTTGAGGCATCTACGCCGACAAATCTTCCAGCTTCACAGTGGCAGCCGAAGATCATCTCAGCATCCCACGTTTCAGCCTAACCTCGCAGCAAGACAACAGAGCGAGAACAAAGGTAGGTAAGTGCAGAATAGAATGCCATCCGAGCCAAAACGTTTTCCAGCTTAGACACAGCAAGCTCCAGGGAGCAATATGAACGTAGTGGAAGAGAGGGAAGAATCATGCACTGTGTCTTTTCATATAACTGAACCTTCCAACTCTCTCCGTAAGTGAAGCCTGCCGGCTGACCGTTCACAGTGCCCAACAAGGCAGCTTGTCGCATAGAGCGACAGATACCGGCACCAGAGCAAGTCCTGCCCTGAGCATTGACAGGACAAGACACTACGAGGTGGAGCAAAGGAGAGCGACTGAGGTGAGGAGATAACGAGGAGAGAGACGACGACCGAAGAAGTCTACTGACGGCGATTGCAAGATGCTCCCGAGAAGCCTTCTCGACAGCGACACGTCCCGTTTCTCTGATCGCAGGTGCCCTGCTTAGGTTGAAGGCCAACCATTGAAAGCCCAAGGAGTCAAGTTAGCATTTGATGGTACCAGCACTTGTGCCATTAGGTAAAGAAGAGGAAGCAGACAAGGGCACATGGCAAGAGATACTAGAGAAGCGAGAGAGTGTGAGAGAAATGCACAGAGAGAGAGAGACAAAGCATATAGTGAATGGTTCACCGAGCATAAAAGACGAAGACTAAAGGTAGTAGAGATTGTCGGAGAGAACGAGGCGAGAGGTGTCCATATGTTCCTTACCATGCTTGAACACTCGGCCATTAGGTTGTGCGCCACATTATCCTCCACTGGCTCATGGAACCAGGAGCGGCCCTTGGGACAGCTCCCTGGCAACAGACAGACAATAATGTCAGGGAACCGACTGTGCCCAGTGCATGCTAACAGTCAGAGCAAGCGGGAACTCCGTATCTAAAGGCCGCATAACGCTCTAGACATCAACCAGATAGGGAAGTGGGAGTGGCACAGATTTTGGCAAAGAGAAAGGCGAAGGGCAGAGAGAGAGAGAGAGAGAGAGAGAGGGAGAGACACACGCACAAAGAGATTGAGAGAGAGACAGCAAGTGAGAAAGGAACGTAGAGAAAGAGAGAGACAGAGAGATAGAGAACAGGGTAGAAGACTCTTTAAAGGAGCGGGAAGAGTGCAGGAGGCTGACATTCAATCTTAGAGAAGGCGGCGCTGACTCACTCGTCTCACAGTTTCCCCCAGTCCATCCCGACATACAGGCGCAGAGGAAAGTAGGAGGACCACTGCAAGCTCCATGTCCGCTGCACACGATTGGGACCGGAGTCCAAAGCGAGGCTGAGAGATGAGCAGCCAATGACAACGGAGAGTCAGTTCGAAGAAAGGGAAGACCTTATGAAGGATGGGTAGAGACGCGCCAGACGGCCGATGGGTCAAGAGGCAAGTGGAAAGACGAAGGCACTTATATAAGCGGGAGCGAGGGCAGATGCTAAGATGGAGATGTGTTTGGATGATCAGTCTTTGCCACGACTCTAACTATTACTGACAAACCTGGGCAGGTATTTGGAGCTCCTGGAAAGATCTCCGCTACTTCCAGCTAAGTCCGTTCGGGTGACCAAGAAGGAAAGAGAGAGAGAGCGAGAAAAAATGACAGAGACAGAGACAGAGAGACAGATTGAGTGCGAGGAGGTGAGGCACTGCAGCTCTCTCTCTCTCATTCTCTCTCCATCTCTCTCTCTCATTCTCTCTCCATCTCTCCCTCTCTCTCTCTCTCCATCTCTCTCTCTCTCTTTTCTTTCATCGCCGTCAAGAGCTACCTGACTCCCCATGCCAGTATAGCTGCCTGACAGCGTGGAGCTCGCGAGGTAAAGAGGAGCGATGTTGCCCATTGG
>FLMG01001044.1:0-65913 GCA_900088475.1 Hyphochytrium catenoides
GACACTGCGTCCTCACCTTGGAGTGCTCCCTCCTAGTGTCAGTACTCTTGCCACAACCCATCTAGCTTCGTCTGAGGGGGAGAGAGTGAGTGAGACCGACAATTAGGTGAGTTAATTCGACCCTCACCACTAATGATCCAGAGAAGCTAGGCATGAGGGGGAGTGTTGAGTGCGACAATGTTCGTTGTCAGTAGCACAGTAGTCACTCTCTATACACACCTAGCTCTCAGGGACATAGACGTTACGGGTACACCTGTGTTATTCGGAGAAAGGGATGTGAGAAGAGTTTCCAGAAGAACACAGGAACAGCAGAGGAGAGAGAGATGATGAGAGAAGCTGGGCCGAGCAAAGATCTCGAGACCAGACTCTCAGGACTCAGCAATGATTCAGAGAAATCTCAATCAGATAGCAATACCCAGTCCCTTTGTTATCGTTTCATCTAGGTTGATGTTAGAATTTATCATTGGATGGTGAGCACTTTGAATTACCATTGAGGGGTGTCTGGATATACCGGAGAAAAGTTTTGTACGCTCCGGGATTCGAACCCAGGAGCTCTGTCTTTGATGCCGACACCCTAACCAGTATGCAGCATACACCAAACGTACACTTAATTAATCTCCGGTTTTATTTATATACCAGGGTTTTTGTTGAATGTTCAGCTTCGACCCTTCACAAGAGGGAGTTCGAGCTGCGGGGAGGTGTTGGAGTCTGAGGGCACAGCTATGTGGAATGTCGAACTGTGATCGACGCTGAAACCAAAAAGTGTACGGCGGACGACGCAGAGGGATAAATCCCTGGTAAACAAAAACGGAGATTAGTCAAGTGTACGTTTGGTGTATGGTGCATACTGGTTAGGGTGTCGGCATCAAAGACAGAGGTCCTGGGTTCAGATCCCGGAGCGTACAAAACTTTTCTTCGGTTTATCCTGACACCCCCCAATATTAATTCAAAGTGCTCACCATCCGTGATGAAATCTAACATGGTGTACGCTCCGAGCGATTTAACTCGGGAAATAAAGTGAGCCATTCGGTTCTGTGACCAAGGATGACCATCACAGATCCATTTGAATCTAGACCTTACAGAGTTCACTAGATTCCGGGGGAGTGTTGAACTGTGATCGACGCTGAAACCAAAAGTATACAGCGGACGACGCAGAGGGGAAAATCCCTGGTAAACGAAAACGGAGATTAGTCAAGTGTACGTTTGGTGTATGGTGCATACTGGTTAGGGTGTCGGCATCAAAGACAGAGGTCCTGGGTTCAAATCCCGGAGCTTTTCTCCGGTTTATCCTGACACCCCCCAATATTAGTTCAAAGTGCTTACCATCCATGATAAATACTAACAGTTTTCCCCTTCTGCGTCGTCCGCTGTACACTTTTTGGTTTCAGCGTCGATCACAGTTAGACACTTCCCCGGATCTAGAGAACTCTGTAAGGTCTAGATTCAAATGGAACTGTGATGGTCATCCGTGGTCACAGAACCGAATGGCTCACTATATTGCCCGAGTTAAATCGCTCGGAGCGTACACCACGTGAGAATTTATCATTGGATGGTGAGCACTTTGAATTAATATTTGGGGGTTTCTGGATATACCGGAGAAAAGTTTTGTACGCTCCGGGATTTGAACCCAGGACCTCTGTCTTTGATGCCGACACCCTAACCAGTATGCACCATACACCAGCGTTGATCACAGTTCAACAGATTGTGCTCATACAGAAGCTCAGGCATTACCACCCAGCTCTGTAAAGTTCATCATCATTCACCACACAAGACGGTGGCGTCTACTACCTAGATGCGAAGAACGTACCACATCTAGCTACAAGCCAAGGTGCACTATCTCTCGGCACACGCGTCGGTACGTTGTTCTACGCAAAAGGAATAAGTCAGAAGCCCGTCGTAATAGGTACGCACCAATTCGGAACCAGCCTGGATGAGCCACCAATACACAACCACCAATCATAGTCAGTTACCATTTGGCATCGCCGCCTGGGGCACCTCAACATTCCAGACCTCAGGGAACTAGCCAAAGTCGCTGAAGGCATTCAGATCAACCATGAGGACGCTCAGTTCTGCTCCGGATGCATTCTCGGTAAACTCACACGCCGTAAGTTCCCCAAGAAAGCGACTCGCAGAGCTTCAAAACCCCTGGAGCTAGTTCACTCCGTTGTGGGAGTTGTCAATATCCTTAGCCTAGGAGGACACCGCTACTATGTTGTCTTTGTAGATGATCAAACCCGGCGGACGTCTCTCTACTTGAGGAAATCCAAAGATGAAGTGATTACTGAGTTGGCTCACTCCGATGTGGGAGTTATCAGTACCCTTAGCCTAGGAGGACACCGCTACTATGTTGTCTTCGTAGATGATCCACCTGGCGGACGTTTCTCTATTTGAAAAAAAAAAGGTGAAGTGATTACTCACCTCCTGGACACGTTTTTGCGACTAGCGGAACGACAAACTGGATGTAAAATCCAGAAAACTCGAAGCGATCGAGGCGGAGGACACTGCTCCGAAGCCATGGAGTACTGTAAAACACTTGGAATAGTCCATGAACTCACAGCCGGTATTCACCAGCACAAAATGGCGTCGCTGAACGTAAACAGCGCATTCTTGTGGAATGCGCTCGCTGCATGCTCCACGCTGCAAAACCTCCCTTATCGTTTTGGGGAGAAGCCCTTCTTAGAACAGCAGCTCACCTTGGAAACATGTATCCCACCTCAGCACTCAACAAGGACAACACAACAACCTATAAAATGTGGAAGGTAAAAATCCTGACTTGAGTCGTCTGCGTGTCTTCGGTTGTCAAGCTTATGGTCTCATCCCTGAGCAGGAACGGACCAAGATGGATGCTGAGACTAAGTACTATGTCTTTGTGGGTTATGCAGATCATTCAAACGCGTATCGCTTATATGATCCAGAGACAAAGAGAATCATTGAAAAGAGTGATGGCGCATTCAACGAGAACCACCAGAACGGATACGTCGAAACATCACCGCCACCCGAGGACCTTGACATACTCTTTGAGATACTAAATGACTCCCACGACGCGAGTCCAGCTCCAGTCGAAGATCCAAAAACCCAACTAAGACATGGGCCCGGCTTCGAAGTAACAACAGACATATCTGATCCAGCCAACCTTGACAACACCGAGGGGGAGAGATTTCGGTGTACGGAAGACGACACCGAAGATGAAGAAGAGATCCTACCTCCACGAAATGCAGATCATGCACTCTCGTCCACTAGTAGTGAAAAGTCTACACTGGATACACTATCGCTGGTAGATTCAATCCAAGTAGATTAGACCGCCAAGTGTTAACCCCCGGAGGAGAACGCTCTCACTCTCCACCTATTGCCATCCAACCTTCTCGTATCCCACTACTACGAAGCCGCCTACAACAGGAAGATTCCATCTCCCGTGCGGTTACAACACTGAGACAACATCTTACCCGCGAACCATCAAAGAGGCACTAAGTGGACCTCACGCCGAAGAATGGAGCGCTGCTATTGCTAGCGAGTTGGCCTCGATGGCACAACATGATGTCTGGGAGCTTGTTGAACGGCCACCGGACGCCAATATGTTCGGGTGCAAATGGGTTTTCCGCACGTATAACAGCGATGGCAGTCTCGACCGCTACAAAGCTCGTCTGGTAGCCCAAGGATACAACCACAGGTTTGGGGTTGATTACAATGAAGTTTTTGCACGTGTCGTCAGTTATGAGTCAGTGCGATGTCTTCTCTCATTGGCAGCCACATATAATCTCGAGATCCACCACGTTGACATCAAAACGGCCTTTCTCCATGGCAATTTGGAAGAGACGATATCTATGTGTCAGCCTCCTGGCTTCGAGCAACCTGGAGCGAGAAGAACATGCATGGTCTGCAAGCTAAAGCGGAGAGTCTATGGCCTCAAACAAAGTCCCCAGCAATACAATAAAGTCCTCGAAGGATATCTGCGTGATCATGGTCTCTGCGAGCCATGCGTCTATATTCGCAGTTCCAACGATGGCTCCAAACCAACAATCATCTCTGCCTTCGTTGATGACACACTGATATTTGCTCCAGACACCACCAAAGTCATTCAAGTCAAGCAGCTGCTCGCGAATCGCTTCGATGTCACGGACCTGGGAGAATTGCAATATTTTTTTGGGGTTGAAGTTCTTAGAGACCGACTAAATCGCAAGATATACCTTAGACAAACGAGATATATCCAAGACATACTGAAGAGATTTCGTATGGAAAAATCCAACCCAACCAGCACCCCAGCTGTGGCAGGGGAGCATCTTCCCATAGCGTGCGAGCTCCCTGCGTTGAGTCCGGCCGAAGAGCAGGAGTTACTACAAATTCCCTACCGCAATGCTCTCAGTAAGTCAACATATGGCCAACTTCCGGAATGTCCACTGGAAAGCGGTCAAGAGAATCTTTCGATACTTGAAGGGTACTAGCAGCTACGCACGATGTCTAGGGGGAGTTACGGTCACAACCTCAAGCTCTTTGCCGATGCTGACTGGGCTAATGACACATTCATTCGTAAGCCGGTCACTGGATATTTATGACTCTTGGCACCGATGCTTTCACTTGGAAATGCCAAAAGTGGGACATTGTATCGTCCTCGACAACAGAAGCTGGGTGCATCTCTCTGTGGACAGGATCCAAAGCATGCCGAACATATAACCCCTTGTTGAGTGCTACAATGTTCGTTGTCAGTAGTAGTACAGTAGTCACTCTCTATACACACCCTGCTCTCAGGGACATAGACGTTACGGGTACACCTTTGTTATGGGAAATCGGCGGGGGGCTACTGACCCATGCGTGGTCAGGCAAAATGGGCCCGAAAGGCCCGTGGACAGGGGGAGTAGAAAGAAAATAAGGAAACCAAAGCCTGCCAAATTACAAGACCACTTGAAATTTGGTTTACGGTTGGGAGAAAGACACCTTCTTCGGCTATTGCAGAGGGGAGATGATGACCTCAAGAGAGCTTCTTTGTATTGTTTGTCTTCATTCGCCTTCTTGCCACCATCGCCTCTTATGTAAGTCAATATCACTCCCTCTCTTGTTTGTCGTCACGCTTTATTATCGGTCACGGTCAAACCATGTCATGAATAGACCACACAAACAAGTGGGTGGCGCCGCCGCAAACCGACGGTATCATCATCATCCAGCAATAACAAATGCTTTTGATGAGTTGAAGGAAGAAGAAGTGGCGAGAGACAGCACTGGGAAGCCCTTTTTCATTTATGGCCCACTTGATTGCAGAGGCAGCAGCCTCTAATGCCTTGTCCCTTAACATAAACAAGGTTCTCCTCTTCACGGAGAAGATGATGAAAGAAGAAACCCGCTTGTCTAAAAAGAGGCCACGCTTTTACAACGACTTTCTTTGTGCTTTTCGTACTGGCCGATGATGTTCGTAGGGCGAACTGATTGACGACGCAGACCGGAGTAGGTATTAGGCCGCTGGCGAAAGAGCTAGTGACCATACCATCAAGCAGGTAAAAGAAGCGGTGCCACTGGTTAACCCAAGTGGAAAAGGATAAAGGCCCACCACCGAAAAAAAGCAACAACTCCTGCCAAAGAAGCATCCACAAAAAATCTTTCTCGAATAGAGGATCTTCTTCTAGTATTTAACCTACTATAAGAAAATAATAAAGCCTATCGAATTTGAGCCCGTTGGCAGGTTACCTAACAAGCATGGCCTTTTATCGCTATGTCGTGTACTACTTGCATATGCCCGATTGCATACTCCACCACCCGTCGTTACCCTCTTGCCAAATGGGTCTTGGAGCTTCCCTTTTCCCTTAATGATGTGGGTTTGACATCTCTCTTAATTCCGCTAGCTGCATTCACTAGGAGGTGGTTTGAAGAGGCAGCAAAGAAGGAAAAAAAGAGAACAAGCATCACTCCCAGTCCCATCGGGACTACTGTTCTCACCTTATGCTGAATGACGCCTAAAGAATGAAGACCCAGAGAGCATCATTACCTCTTCTTGTCTCCAAGAGGAGACACAATTCTTCGTCTTCTTCTCTTCTCCTTCCAGCTATATCAGCGGCAGCGGTGATAGCATGATGATAAAGAAGGAAGAGGCTTTATCTGCCTGTCTAGCTTCATTACGGCACAGCATAATTCGTAAATGACGGAGAACGACGAGTCCTAGCCCAGTAGGCAGCTAAAGGTTACAGTGATAAAGGATGAAGGAGGACCAACTCCCAGATGCCCGAGTGCAAGCAAGCCTCCCATCCGAAGATTGAAGCGACGATCCTGTTAGGAACCTGCTGTTCTATGAAGGATGCCCAGAAAGCGAACCGCGGACTCGTCACCAGAAGATACCTGGAGGAAGAAGCTCAGGTAGATTGTAACGACCATCATCAACCTCGAAAGCACGAGAATAACCCCTTAGCCACCCCCAAGAATCACAGAGAGTCCGCTTTTAGCACTTGAGCCTCCCAAGTTTATTAGCGGCTTTCAAGAGGAGAAATAATAGAATGGGGGCGGACTTTCGGAAACACATAGGTTTTGCTGAGGTTGATCAAACAGATTGGAAAGTCCGCTAGACGCATTCCATTCTTACAGTAGATGTTAGGGTAACGTGGTAAAGAATAGAATTAGGCTGGACTTTCGCAGCCCATACATTTGCAACACAAATCAGAATAGAAGTAGAATAGAATTAAGCCATACATTTGTGCTGTTCTATTCTTTCTATTCTTTGGAGCTGTCCACGTATGGGCCAGTATCCCAATCTCACATCCCTCTTTCCCATACCACAGGTGTACCCGTAACGTCTATGTCCCTGAGAGCTAGGTGTGTATAGAGAGTGACTACTGTACTACTGACAACGAACATTGTAGCACTCAACATTCTGTAGTAGTCCATCCAGCTGTGGCCTGATTGCGCTTACTTAGCATGTCGCCTCGCCACCCCAGGTATGCAATGCTGTTATTGTCACTCTGCCTCCCAGGAGAAATGGAAGATCGTCTTCCTCCTCGTCCTCGTCCCCGCCTCTCCTGGACTTTCACCCCTTCTAGAACCCCGCCCTCCCCTTGTTGTTGCGGGACTGCTGCTCCGTCCTACCTCTGCCTCGTCTTGATGAGTCCTTACTACTACCTGCTCCTGGCTCCTTTCTCCTCCTTCTTCTGACTAAGAGAGGACGACCGAGGAGCCAACAGAACAACGTCACCTTCAAGTCCACCATCAACTTAAGGCGATGAAGAAGAACAAGAGAAATGCTGCTGCTGACTCTCCTCCTCCTCCAGCAGTGTATTAGCTTGCGATACAAAAGGGCCATCAGCCCCTACTACACTATCTCCTCATCCTCCTCTCCATTCACGATCACTCTCTGCCACCTCCTTCTGCTGATCGTCCATCACCATCAACCTGGAAGAGCAGCAAGTAAGGGAGCAGTCCGTCGTTGCTGCAGTGGTGGCACTAGTAAAGTAGCACCAGCGAGCCTCTTCGTTGAGCCTTTCTACAGTGATAGATAGGCTTAACTTATGGAACAGTAAATTGCTTGTAACTCGGCGAAGCCTCAGCCGATTGAGCTCAAACCTCTTGCCAGTCCAGGTGAATGTACCACCAATGAGATTTTCCCCTCGGGTCCACCAATTGTGCAGCTCTAACTACAGTAGGGTTGCCGAGGTACACCTGATTGACCGCTTCCTGGCGCCCAGATTAACGTATTAGAATACGGTAATCACACTTCTCCTGGGGGAAATCTGAAAACCAAATACCGTATTATAAGACGGTAGTTTTACAGTAGGGATATATCACTACCCAGTCCCGTTGTTATCGTTTCATTTGGATTGTGCCTATAGAGAAGCTTCAGGCATTGCCACCCAGCTCTGTAAACTTCATCAGAGTATCACAGCTTCGTCATCATGGCCACCTGTCTCTCCAGACGTTCCTTCCTGCTGACCATGACTCTCTTCTCAGGGTTTTTACTTTCTCACATTTTACAGGATACGTTGTCGTGAGGGTGAGTGCCCAGATAGATGGGATACATGTTTCCGAGAAGTTGCCGTTTTAAGGGC
Source organism: Hyphochytrium catenoides (assembly GCA_900088475.1). NCBI lineage: Eukaryota > Hyphochytriomycetes > Hyphochytriales > Hyphochytriaceae > Hyphochytrium > Hyphochytrium catenoides. The sequence continues at coordinate 8,016 of FLMG01001044.1, forward strand.
TTCTCTCCTCCAGAACCTAAGGAAATTTTTTTCGCGGCATGAAGCATGGAGCAGCGAGCTGATTCCACAAGGGGGCGCTGTTCCATTTAGCGAAGCCATTTTGTGCTGCTGAATACGGTGCTGCGAGTTCCGTACTATTCCGCGTGCTTGCAGTACTCCTTCTTCATGGCTTCGGAGGAGTATCTCCTCTTCGTTCGCTTGGAGGAGGAGTTTGATGGATTTTGCGTCCAGTTCATCGTGCTAATCGAACAAACTGTAGAATGTATGGGATTCGGAGACACTCTTATTGGAGCTTGCATGTCGCCTTAAAAGCTAAAATTGAGCACTCTCCAGCTTGTGGGACCCTATAGGTTATAGGATCAAGAGTCTATTTGATCCTATTCCGAATAGGGAGAGGTTGCTCTCCTATAGGCATAAGGCCATAGTTGATATTAGAGCTCCTCTTCTTCTTTCATAACTCTGCTTCTACTTAGAGTTGGGACTGTAACTTGGACAGCTGACCTTGTACTTTAGTCCTGGATGTATGATTCAGATAGTCAATAGTTCAACACCATCCGTGTCCTGAGTAAGCAGTTCATTCTTGGTTTTCATCAAGTAGAATAGAAACGTCCGCAGTTTTAGTCATCTACTACGAAGACAACATAGTAGCGGTTGTGGTGCTCCCTAGGTTCAGTGTATTGACAACACCCACATCATCAGAGTGAACCCAGCTCCGAGGGGTCCTGTAATTCTGGGAGTTGCTTTTTCGTGGGAAACGGCGTGTCGGTCAGTTCGCCTCGAAACATCGGTAGTAGAAAGAGCGTCATCGTGGTTGATAGTGAACACCTTCGGCGACTTTGTTGGCTAGCTTCCTAATGTCTGGAATGCTGAGGTGCCCCAGAGGCCAAGTGGTAATTGACTTTGGTTCGTCGTTAGAAGTTGGAGTACAGCAAGAAGGTGATGGCAGTGGAGAGCATGTGCGTTCATAGAGGTTAGTAACAAATCCTCCAGGCTGAGTTGTGTTCTTCACCTTGTGTGCAGTAACTATACGGCCAACAACAAGAAGGGAGTGCTTTCTCTCAGCAGCCTTCTATCACAAACGCTTTAAGGCGAAACCACTGACTAAATGAGTATCAAATGAATCGTACTCCCCAGAAAAGCAGAATCTGGTCGTCTCTGCTGCTTACTGAACCCCTCCTCTGCACCCTTCTCCTCCTCGGATCCTACAGACGTTCCCCTACACAAAATAGAACATCCCCATAGTGAAAAAACGCGCGAGAGGAGTTTATGTTGCTTGACCGCTGCTTCAGCAAAACCACCTCCATGTCATCATGATCATCAGAACCTGCCGCAGCCCACCCCTCTTCCATCTAACAGGCAAGAAGTTTCGCAGTTTCTTTCTGGCATTTGGTCTCTTATAAAGTGCAGTAGTGTTGAGTGCAAGTGTGCATAAAATTAGAGTGCATGGCAACATGAACATGATGGAGCAGCCGGATCCTCCGGCGGAGGACAATAAAGCAGGCGGCATTCCGCAACAAGCAGTTACGGAGTAAAGAAAGTTGGATTTGCTGAGTGCCAGAAGAGGACTCTCTGACGGCCAACTTTACAACAATAAGTTATGGTAGCGGAACCGGTGGTGTTGCCGCTTCTTTTCGTTTGCTTTGCGAGTTGAGAAGTAGTGATATGCATGAAGTCCTTTTTGAGCTTATGGAGCTATTATTTTGAAGCTTTTGATATGAAGAACAACCATGAGTTGTCGCTGACTTCTCTTAACGATCGATGCTATGTTGCTAGAGCTACGTTTTCTTAATGCTGCTAGTGAGGAGCTGCTGCAAGAGGCAATCTCATCCGTACCCTGATGGCTGCGCTTCTGGCGCTAAGCGGCGGTTAGGAGTTAACAAATGAAGTTTTAGAATTTGGACGCAAAGTGGATGGCTAAAGGAAGTAGTAAGCTAAAAATGCAGGGAGTATAATTAGTAGAGAGAGAAGTGCGGCTGAATAGAGCGTGAAAAGATCCTGAGTTGTGGTGCTGAAGAAGTTGAAGAAGAAGGAAAGATATGCGTGGTCTCTCAGATATGGCCGTTTGCTGCTGGCTTTGTAGCCGATAAAAAAGCCAAAGTCCAACAGAGTTGGAGTTTCAGCTGTTGTCTTCTGCTGATGTGTTTTTGTTCTAGGACAGAGTGTCAGTGACAAGTCTATAGAGGGGATGTCGGCTCATACGTGGACACTCTAGAGGAATAGAATAGAATCAGTGTACCATGTATGGCTTATTATAAAAGAATCTATTATCATTCTAACCTAATTGGAAGTACGAAGGTCCCCGTCAGACTGTGGAGCTACAGTTTGTGCCAGTCCTCCGGGAGTCTTTTGGTGGTGCCATGCCCTACGTCCTGGCCTCTGTGCAACAGCTGGTAAAGCTTAAGTGTGATCGTTCCGCTCTTGAGGCCTCCGGTCCTCTTGATCATTGGTCTCGGTTGGCAAAGTCTCGGACTCTTCATACCAGAAGCTCTTTCGCCATCCATGAAGCGAATGCGCTACAAATTCTGAAGCGTATTCCTCTTCAGCAGTTGGGCCCCGCTCTAGCTCGCGATGATGATGATGGTCTCGGCGCCACATCCCTTCCTTCTTTTCCTCCTCCGTCTCCTATTATAATTATTTTGGAAAAGTTCGACCATAATTCTCTTGTTCCTTATCCGACATTGATGGTGGCAGAGGAGGAGAACGCGTTAAAGAGTCCAGGGCTTTGTAGCTCTCCTCTCCTCTATATTTTCCTTCTTCCTCTCGTTCTTCTTTTCGTTCTTCTTCTCCTCCTCCTTCTTCTTCTTTTGCTTCTCTTTAGTTAGTTACAGAGGTCGCATTATATAGACAAATATAAAACTTCTGACTTGTGTTGCGGATTTATGGGCTTGCACCAAAATTCCGACATAAATCGATTTTTACCCTACTAACTGTGAGAATAGAATGCTGCTAGGAGACGCTGTGTTGAAGCCGACGTGCTTGCGGCGATATACAATCTTTCGCTTCTTATTAGTAGAGAGGCTGAAGGGAGGGGTTCATTCGCCTTGGAACGAACACGTGATGAATTCCCTTTGAAACGCGATTAACGTCCCCACAGCAAACCTGCTGTTCACCAATCACCCACGGGCCCTCTTGAAGTCAGGGATATCTGCTTGTGTCGTTCAACATGTGTCACCCGTTGAACCTACATTAGCTTACGGATTCGAAACCTCCAAGTCCAGCATAATAGATTCTGTCGAAGGTAAACGGACTCTGCACAGCCAATGCTCAAGGATCAGATGGCGCGCCTTGCTGTCAGTCTGTCATGAGGCGGTTCAGTAAGTGAGTGAGCGAAGATGAGTAGAACGAGATCCCTGGGTGCGAGTGCGGTACTCTCTTCTTTTCCCAGGTACTGAGACAACTCGATTTAGAAAGATGCTCACCGTGGCAAAAAAGTTACGATCCTGAATTTCAATTACCAGCTGCCGGGAGCTCGAAGCAAGGTATACAGAGAAACGAAGGGTGCCCCGCGACTCATTGCCGAAGACAGAAATTACCGCTAGGTGGCCGCTCACTCTCTGGCCTTTGCGACACAGGAGCTGCTCGTCCTCTCCTGATTGTTGAAAGAATGTTTTGAGGATAGAATAAGTTTCTGTCAACTCTTGGAGTTTCCTCTCCCTGCTTCGACTTTCTCTTCATCAAGAAACCCTTTTGTACTAACAAACTGAGAGGACCGCGGCCCGATACTCTTTCCTACCTGGGTGCCTTGACGTCTGCCCACTGCGGGCAGAGTCAACAGACCGTGAACAACCATCTGTTCGCGGTGATGGGGCAGGTGGTGACAGGTGGGCGCTTCTTTTGTCTGTCTGTCCAGGAGTAGAGAAACCATGCGTCAGGGGGCGTAACTTATGCTCAAGGAGAGGAAAGCTCAGACCCGCAAGAGGTAATAAGACACAAAAGAATAGATGGAAGGGGAGTCAAGTGGCGCATTACCTCGAAAGCTTTCTGTTGAACGCCCGCGGCGGGCTCTTGCAGCTGATTGGAGCTAGGTCTCAGCTTCAAAGTCGGGACACCTGAGACTTCAATCTCAATTTGCTGGGCTTCTGCCAGCCTTCTACGCGGGGTGGAGCAACTCATTCTTTGTAGAACTCTGTGTTTCTGTTCATTCAAGAAATTTGAAGGCCTTTTTCTACCACAGAGTCTCCTCCGTCCTCCTCCTCTTGTTAAGAAAGCTAGGCCTATTAGCCGGCTCGGCTGGGCAGAATTGCACCAAAGGGAAGACCAGCACACAATGTAGTTCGGTGGAGGATGAGGAGAGAGAGGATAGGTGGTGGCATCATGATGTCTGCGACCGCTATTGCTGATGTCGCCTATGGGCGACCTAGAAGAAAGGTACCGGAAGTGCCACAACGCTTGCGAAGGGCTCATAAAGAGAGGAAGACGAGGGAGATAGACGAAGAACGGCGAGGAGTGAAGTCCAATATAGAGTGGAGTCCAGAACAGCTCTCTGTACGATCCAAAAGTAGAGCCCTTAGAACTGCGAGCAAGCGATAAACGAGACTGCTGAGGAAACAGGAGGGCATAATGATGTCCCGAGAGAACAGCTAGCTCTCCAGACGCGCACTCAATGTGCTCATCCTTGTGGTTTTGCTAGGGCCGTCTCGCGGCGCAGGCTATTGTTACCGTGGAACTACTCGCTTCAGTTTCCTGAGTTGCAGCGTTTCTACTCTTCATCTGTTACCTCATTAACATCAGTACGTTGCTTGCCTAACTGCAGCGATCCTACGGAGGAAGACGACTGGCTAAAGGTAGTAGGCTCCTCATCAGAAAGAACGGGTCAGCTCGCTCTAGGCTCCCTTCTGGTCCATCTGGATCCAGATCACAGATCACACCTTCCACCCTTGTACTACATACTCGGCCAGGGGCAGGGTCCCTGGAGTGGGAGGAACCATCAATGCTCTCCCCTGCGGCTCTAGGAACTACATACTGTACAAGCAGTAACGACCCAACCTAACTAGCGGTTAGCGGCCTCCGGTGGGCGTCTGTTCAGTGTCTCACTCACTTCCCTCCTCCTTCCTCCTCCTCAACAGTTCCTGTTAACCTGTAGAGAGGTTGTTCCCCGTCATCCCCGCCACTGTGACCTCGATCCCGTAAAGTCTGTCGGTGCGGCCATGGCCAGGGAACCTGCGGCAGGCAGGGCGACCAGGATTGAAGACTTTAGAAATCAGTGGCAAGAAGAGATAAATTGGACGCCCTGTGACCCCTAATAATCTCAAGCGCGAGGCGTGAGGGGTGGCCGGCCCAGCAACAACGAACCTAGACTTCTGCAGCACCAAAGATTAACCCATTGACGGATAAACAAAACTCCAGCAAGTTCTCGTTGCTAACGCTGGGAAACATGAGCGGCGCCACGCCCGTCATCAAGAGCTCCATGATGCCTTCGGACATGCAGAAGAAAGCCATTGACATTGCGATTGAGGCGCTTACGAAGGAGCAAACGCACACGGTATGCGAATTTTCCCCTCGGCGCATCGAAATTTCTTAGTGGGCGTTCGCCTGCGTGTCACTTGTTCGTATAACTTGTCTGGCCACTCTGCCCTTCAGTAGGGACGGTTCTCCGGTCTTCACCTTCTTGAGTCTGAGCTACTCTACCGTTCGTCTTTCTTGTCTCCACATTGCGTTTTGGCGTTTCTGAGCTCTCCGTATCTATCCTTCGTCGATCACCTTAGGATGTGGCAGCCCACATCCGCTCCAAGTTTGTCGAGCACTATGGAGGCGCACCATGGCACTGCTTTGTGGGAAGGAACTTCGGGTGCTTCGTGACTCATGAACGAAGTAAGTTCATCTACTTCTACGTTGGGCAGATTGGGATCTGCCTGTTCGCTAGCGCATAAGAATCCGCCAGATGCAAGACAACCCCCTAAACAAGCAACCAAGTACTTTACACACCGGGAAGAAAAAGAGATTCTTCCTGCATAGAGCAAGTGCCTCTACTTCGCTTCTCTCTATGTCTTCCCTTTAAATAACGGGGTTCGGTCATGCATAAACTCTCTCCTTCCTACTTTCATGCTAAAACAACTAAAGATTTTGCGGTAGACTTTCTACTTCCCCAGACTTCTCATCAATGAAGCGTGCAGCCTTTTCCCGTGGAAGCAACCTTCGTGTCTTCAACTTGATTCCGGCTTTGTCTGTCTGCCCGTCGGTTACTCCGCCCTCTGGAGCCACCCTACTGTTGGCCTCTCTTCGCGTAATGTCAGACAGGGCCGCTCTTTCTTTCTCCTTGACGCTTGAGGTGGAGCTCGACTTGCGCTTCTGTCGTGGCTCCTGCATCACCGTAGACAAGGTGGGGGTGTTAAGGAAGTGCATCTTTGGCATTGACGGCTCCTTGTGGTGATACTCGAGGGTACGGTTGTAAGAAGGGAACGGTTTTGCAAAAAAAGAGAACGAGGCAGAAGAGCTCGGTTATGATGGAGGGTAAAAGGAGGCAAGCCAAGCCATGAATTGAAAACTGAAAGATAACAACTCACTACACTGTTGAAATATGTATAGGGACAATACAGAGGGGATGAGATGATAGCGGAAGAACCGCAATGTTATGTACCTGCTCCAAGCCGGGCCGGTTTAAGCATCGCTCTGCATGACAACTGCAGTCTTCAGACAGACAGAAATTTCCGCTTTTTTTGCACTTACAGCTCTTGGTAGCGCATTTCCCTTTACATTCGCAGCCCTTGCAGCTTTTCAGTAACAAGGTGTCCAGCTCTTCCATTAGCTCCTACCCGTGCGCAGCAGGAGGCGTTTAGCCATGCGAACAGTACTTGGCTCGTTTTCATCAAATTTCACTCTTACCGTTTCGAAGGCTGAGGCGTTAGATTCCATTGACTCCCTAGATTCTTGGGCTTTAGAGCTCTGCGTAGAAATTCGCTGTTTTCTATTGTTTCGCTTCGCCCCTTCAACCTTCTTACGCTTGCGGACTGGGCGCCGCGGAGTTTCCGTATAGCTTGAGTCTGAGTACCTTTCTTCCTCCTCCCCGTCCTCTTCCTCACTTTCCTCCGTTATCTCCTCTGCTGACTCATCCTTAATCACCCTCTTTCTGTTGGTGCTTGGTTTCCTTCCCATGCTTGATTTTAGCGCTTCCTCAAGAGTAATTCGAATCTGATGAGTAACAGTTAGGTATGAGGAGTGCCCTACCGAAGGAAGAGGGAAGACTCACCTTCTCTTCGTATTCTTGTTGCTGCTGAACTAGCTCTCTCTCATGCCGCAATTTATCCGACTTCATGGTCGCCACGGTCTGGAGGCAGATAGGTATATGGCTGATCAGAGAGTGGAGCTAAAGTTGAACTACTTCTTTCGTCTGCCGTATATGTTACCTTGCTGAGTTGCTCCTCCAGCTCGATCAAGCGTTGTTCCACCCCCATCGCTCGATTCTTCTCAAGACGCTCACGTGCCCACTGGCTGAACAGCCACTGCATATGAGGAGTTAAGTTCTTTTTTTACATCGTCTAAGAGCAAGGTGGTTTGACTGACCTTCAGGACTGCCTTTGCCTCTAACGTACTTCGAATCTGTTCCCAGCGTTGGCTAACTCCTCCCTGCAAAGTGTCTCCTCGCTCAATTGCAGCCAACTTACTTTGAAGCTCAGCTACATCTCTGGATCTCTCCTTCATCTCTTGAAGCGTCCGGCACAACTCCTCACCGCGTAAGCCCGTGCTCTGGAGTAGTTCGGCCTTTTTCGCTTTGAAGTCGTTGACAAAACACAAAATGGCTGGTAAATATTCAATCTGCCTTCATTGCAGTCGCATTCACTTTTACTTAACATCAACACGACAAGACCGAAGCCGCAAGGTTAGTAGACCGATCGCCTTGATGGACTGAGAGAGACCTCTACACGCACACTAAAGTAGGGAAAAAACACCAAGACACCGGACCCTCACCAAGACTTCTTCTGGCTTCCATATGCTCCTTCAATGCGGCTTTCGCCTGTTGCACCGTGACCGAGATCTCCAATTCGCGCTCTAGGGCTGCAGTGAGTGCCTCTAGGTCAAAAGATGCACCCATCCGCATGGCGCTGGCATTCGACTTCTTCTGCATTAAGTCTTTCATTTTCTTTGTGACCTGTGAGACTTCCTCAGCCTTTCGCCGCAGTACGTTCTGTTGCTTGATATTTAAGGCCTGCCAGTGTCAAGGTCAATATAGGAGTACAACCGCAGATGGTGAGAAAGAGTGGGGCAGTACGGAAGGGAAAGATCGGCTCTTGACTAATACAGATAAGCGAGTAACGCGAACCTCCAGCTTCTGAAGCTGATAGTCCTTCCGCTGACCCTGGCGCTTAAGATTCGCGATCTCTTTTTCTTTCTCTTTTTGATGATGTTTTAGACTCTCCATTTCCTGTCGCAGCTGTCTTTGTACCGCAATCTTCTGCTTTTTCAGATTGTCCAGTTCTTGCTATCATAGCGTTTCAGCGATCACAATGCAAAGGGGAGAAAATGTTCCTGCAAAAGCACAATAAGCAACCTGGGCGTTACCTGGACTGACAAAACTTTCTGGTCACTTTTCTCTTTAAGCTTTCGCATTTTCTCGGCGTCAGCGTGATTCTTTTTCATGGCGCGAAGATCTTTTTCTAGGCTTGCAATCCTGGCAGGGTTCGGAAGGTGTGAAGAGTTAACAAGATCAATTTGGCGTTCTCTTCCCTATAACCTGAGCTCAGCGGAAGAACAGGGAGGGAATCTGGCAGTTCTGAGGAACATTATTCTTACTTTTCCTCATATTTCTGCAGTTTGTAGGTTTTCGGGTCATGTTCTAGCTGCTGCTTGGTACCACGAAGGTCGCGTTGTAACTGCTCTCTTTCTTTCTCCAGGTACATAATCTGCTGTTCCATCGTCTTGATAGCTTCTTCGTAGTGCCGACTATATCGAAATAAGAATTCGCCTCACATTAACAAAGAGCAAGAAAAGAAGAAACACTCTTCTGTAGGTTTGTCATACTTACTCATTTAGACGAGAAAGTGCCTCATCAGTGTGGAACATTGTCTCCAAGAGCTTTTCCTTCTGCAAGATCGCGTCCGAGATGTTCTTTTGCAACGTATTTTCATAAAAGGACACAGTGACGAACACATAAGGACAGTGCGTCCGAACGAATAGCAGATAGAGACGCAAACCTCCAGCTCAAACTCCAAGAGCTTTTGATTCTCCTTAGACTCCATCTCAAACGAATCAGGTTCTGTTTCGACAGCTTGGGTCCATAAGTCAGAACGTCTAGATTCATTTTCAGCACTTACGTTCCCCGTCTTTCTTGGGGCTGCTTGCCTCCTCGTTCTGCTTATTATTGCTGTTGGTCAGCTGTATTTGCTCCTCCAGCTCCATAATTCGGCGGAGGTACGGCTCCAGCACGTCAACTCCCTGGGACTGACAGCAGCTATTGTGAATATTCATGGGTGCATCTTATTTGAGCTTTTCTCCTTATGCCCACCTGCTGACCATCTGATGACTGAGCCTTTAAAGGGCCAGAACTTTCCACAATCAGCTTCAACTGTAAAACTTCTTCTGTGCGCATTTTCAGCATCTGTTCCATCTTCATAACCTTGGCCTTCAGCTCCAGTATCAACTCGTTCTTTGCTTGCTCTCCTTCCTGTTGGGGGATAGACACAATAAGGAAGAGGGCGAGAAGAAATGTAAGTGAGATTTGATTCCTGCGGTACTATTGCTTTAAACGCAATTTGAAAGCTTACTCTGGATGAGATCACCCCTCTTGATTGCAGAAGCTGGAGCTGTAAGAGGTGAATTTGTTGTTTCAGCCGAAGCAGCTCCGCCGAGTTAGGATCACGGTTAACCTGACCACCACTTTCCGATGAGACTGGCTGTGCCAAAAAGGAGTGTGGTACATCTATGCCCGAGACCTACCACAGCCTTGTTCTCAATATTACGCGCCCTGTTTGCGTAGCGGAGAGTGTTCACAGTCTCTTCAAAGTTGACATCAGCCGGACTGACGCAGGCTAAACAAGGGCAAGGGCAGCAGTGTCATGGGACATCAACGGACTAGGTAAGAAGGGGATACGAGCGTGAACCTATCATAAGCGTCCGACTATTCCCTCCCAAGCTATCTTGTAACAATCTTGTAATCTTTGCATCTCTATAGGGCACATGTGTGGCTCCACCCTGGCGTTTTGGGTCACCCAGCGCTGATATTACGTTTCCTAAGGCGAGTAGCCCCTTATTGATGCTGATGCCTGGATGAAGATCAGGTGGGGATGATGTTTAGAGGCAACTCCCTTCCTCAAGAGAGCTGAAGACTTCATTCGGTACTATCGTCTTTGGTCCCGCAATCAGAGTCCTCCTACCTTCCTTCATCCTGTCGCCCACGGCTTTCGTTCTCTTTGCCCGCTCTGAGCCTGCTAAGTCCACCAGATGCAGCTTCGAGAATTTGAAGTCATCTTGACAGCCAGCAGAGCCATATGGAATGATAAGTCGGTGTTACACAAGTGCGAAAGTGAGAGAAAAGCAAGATCACGGCTAAGAGAAATGATAAAAGTGGATAAAATTCCCGGTCTCATATTCACAAGCCTGTCGCTTATCAAGATCTGTAGAACGGTGAACAGTTCTGCAAAAGAATTTCTCCTACCAGGATCATCCTCGGGCTGCTGCTGCATGGAGATAGTGCAAATGGCGTGCGAACGGGAGGAATGAAGGTTCATGGAGGTACTGCCTGTTGCCCTCAACATTGATCCCTGGCGCAGTAGGGTGGCCACTTCTTCCCAGGAGACAACTTCCCTCTCGGTCAAGCCTGCGACGATGATGCCTAGCTTTGGGTCCTCTCTTATGGCTAAGGGCTTTGCTGATGGGCGCGAGGCAGGGGCAAGCAGATCCTTGATGTCTTCGTTGTGAATCTGGAGAGATATATTTTCGGTCGGAGTTAATTTCCCTGCTTAGAAGACTAAGATCTTATGACATAGGGTAGAAGCTATCAGCCTTAGGTGGTGGAAACCATAGAAGCTGTCGAACTCGAAGGTTTTAAAGAAGCGATAGTTACAGCAGGGGCTAACCTCAAGGTACGAAAGTCGCACCACGAAACGTGTGTGCGTCCGCCGTTGGTCAATGTCCGAGAATATCTATGGTGACAAAGAGGGGTCACGTGAGCATCATATCATTCAGAAGGATTCCTATATAGCGCCAGTAACTTCCAAATTCTTTCACGTATGCGTGAAGCCAGCCCTTTGTGCCTTTCTCTGTCCTGACACCGTCTCTCTTGCAGGCAACTGATATTTTGGTCAGTACTGCACCTGCATTAAGGCCTTTGGAATGACGCCATTATGCTCCGCTTCCGAGGCAAAGCCACTTCCCATCGTGAAGCTGTAGAAGAACCAAGCAAGCGCAGGCGTATATCAGGATATAGGAGATTTCACAACGTTCATCTAACTTACGTCTTCCCAGAGCCTGTCTGACCGTAAGCAAAAATGGTGGCGTTGTAGCCCTGCATGAAGCTTCGGATTAAGGGAAGGGCCCCTTCGATGTAAACTCTTTCCTAATGTAAGTACCGCCGAGTTTTGGTAAGACGTTGAGGTAATGGAAACATAAGGCAAGATGAGTAAGCCTAAGAAGAGCAACGCTAGTGACATGTAATCTGTTTACTTCAACAAAGCTTATATGCTCCCTCTCACCTGGGAGGCGGACTGATCAAAGACCATGTCAAAGGTGAACCTCTGTTCACCCCTAAGGCAGATCTGACAACGAAAGTAAGATATTAAGTTAGATAAGGGCCATCGGATATCTTGGAAAGTTGCACGGAAGACAGCATAATTGAGACAAGAAAGTACCCAAAGAAGATGCTCAGAAGGTGCGGGTAGAAGCAGATGCTGACGCACCTCCCGCCGGTTATGGTCCACCTCCACGCACTCTGCGCAACCTTCAGAAAGTTCTGAGGGAACCAGCGGGCGCACGCGCACGCAGACTTTCACGCAGGCACTGGCTTCCTCGCCCGTTCTACCAGGGAGTTGATGGGGCTGCTGCTCCTGTGGAGAGCCTATGAGTTGAAATACTAGAAGGTAAGGTAATCAAAGCGGCCATACCTCCTCATCTGGAGGCCGAGTAGAGCTCAACATCTTATGGTCTTCTGCCACAGACATCCTTTCTGTTTGGTCCTGTCCTTCTCCTCGAAACTTGGAGTTCTTGGCGCTCGGATGGTGCGTCGTCTTGGTTAGAGGTTAATGACGTGAGGTTGAGGCCGCCACGTGGTCCTTACAATTCTGCCAAGTCTGTCTCCCTTCATTCCATTACCCTCCTGTGCCTAGCTAAGCTCCTGTTTTCGTTCTCCTTCTCTCCCGATTGTTCTGCTTTTCGGTAACTAGAGCTTCAAACGACCGGAGCATGTAGTTTCTGGAGCTGTGGCTGTGGTGCCCTGGTCTTCTGGCTCTTGGATTAGGGAAGGGGACGCAGTCCGTTACCAGGTGAGGCCGACGAGCGGTATATCCAGCACCAGCGTGTCTGATGAGGTCGGGGACTAGGAGCTTCGGAGTTAGCGAAGAACTAATAAACAGGCAGGGAAAGGGAGAAAGTTGGCGCGTCGATGCGGAGAGAAGAGGAGAGGAGGCAGCAGAAGGCAGGAGGAGGAATGGACGCAGCGGTGGAGAGAGAGAGAAGATGATGGTCCTGGTCCTGGCCCCGTTCGTTACCTTTATACTGTTCCCTCCTCCTGGGCTCCTGAGCCTGTCACCATCATCACCCTCGCTAGCCGTTAGAGTTTGAAATTCTAAAAATGGGATCCATTCCGGAATATTACACAGCCATATATAACCGTATAGAGCCTTTTTATACCGACGCTTTCCGGACTATCGTTCGCACATAAAGGCCGGGTGGTCTGCCTCTTCTCCGCCTACAAGGGGTTTCTCTCTTTTGAAGTGAGGGCACTCTACTGCGACATCAGGAACCAGGAGTAATGATGGGCCAGAGGTAGAGACAAGACTCCCTCCCAGCTGGACTCCCTCCCCTCTGCGTGATGTTATACTCGAACAGAAGAAGAGGGAGTGCACAGCTTGCGAGTACAAGGAGACAAGGAGACATCAAGTGCTCTCATAAGAGAAGTTTCGTCCTAATAATAAAGAAGAATTTGTCCGCTAGCCATCTTTTGTTATTGAGTCATCCTCAGTGCTCAAGGCGGCCAAGTCCAGCTAATTGTATCAAAGCGTCTGCCAGACTGACGAGGTGACCTACTCTAGCACTAACCGAACAGAGCCAAAGCCCTTCATCAGCCATGAGCCGAAGGTACGGCAATTAGAACATTTGGCTTTCCCTACAGCGAGTTATTGACAATCTGCGGGTTGCATATGCGTTCTGGTGGGCAATCTTTACCTTAGAAACATAATCAGCGGCGAAGGAGTGCCAGACGTCCCCGTCAAGCCCTCGTGTAAGGTAATGGAGTTTCTTGTTGTCTAGCTCCAGGAAAGGCAACTTAAAATCATCGCTATCACTCAATCTCAGATCGTAAGCGGGCCCGCGTCAAGTAAACTCTTTACAGCTGAAGAGACAACGACCCTCCCTGCTCCTAAGTCTACTCCATGGGTGGAAGAGGGACGCACCAGAAACACAGCAGGAAACATTAATCTATTCAAGGAAGCTGAAGAAGGTGCTGCCTGCGCTCGACGAATTAGCAAACGATGGACTTCATCCGCTCCTGTATAAGCTTTATCTCTAACTGACCTCCGTCTCTGTGGCCAGTGCCTTTCCGACCCGGCAAGAAGATTCTCTCGCATAATCCTGCAAACGCATCCCGTATGTATGCACTTTTTAGAGTTTACAACAACCTTGGCTTTCATCGAGAAGGCTCCTTGTTCACCTTGCATCTGCTTGCTCACAATATCTTAGCTATATACGTGTACGCCATCTTCGTTGATCTATGCCATCTCAGTGGTGACTTTTGCAGGTGATGATGCAGACTTCAAGCCTTCGAAACCCATTTTGAACAAGATGCATGAAAGTCAGATTACTCTTTCGTATGATGGAGAGGAGGTCAAAGAGAGTGCAGAGGGAGACAACGAAGAAAACGTGCCCATAAACTCGGAAGCTATGGCTAACAGGAGAAAAGTGATGGGAAGCAATGTCCTCGGTATGTCAGTTACATTGTGTGCTCTCGAAAGTGGGCTCTGATGGTGCCAAACCAACAGGCAAGCACGAGAAGGAAGAAACTCCCGTTAAACCCCTTCGCTCGAAAGGTCGCCAACATCTGAGTAGTGTTGGAAGCATCCTCTCCTGGCAATGACCGCCACGCTGGGCCTCCTAATTCCCTCAGCCTATGTATACTAAAGAGCACGCGACCAACCAAACACAGCTGCCAAGGAAACGTCATTAGGTCTCTTGGGGAATGCATGGCCGATATGTCACCTTATGTTCACTACGATCACTACCATCAGGCTTTTTCAGTGGTCAACAAAGCGTAAACTCAATAATCCTTTTAGATACCCCATACTCGGCCCAGGTAGTTGAGCGGATGACAGATCTCGTGGCAAGAAGGGCAAAGTCTCACACCTTGTGGCCCAGTATAAGGGTCATCCTCCTTTGCCCTGTATCCACAGTGCTGGTTCCCCTCCGCCAATTTCCTTCTTGTATCATACTCCACCTGCTATAATCTAGAGTATGGCTCCTTCCTTGCCCATCTTGGTGTCAGAGTCACATTTGATAGGTCGACTGTAGGAGACAAGCTAGAGGGAGAAATGTTTGAAGAGGCCGGACACAGTGGCTCATCCTCTTGTGTAGAAACCGAAGACAAATCAACAAGGAGGAGGTGGCCTCAAGAGGCTCCTCTGGAGCCTTCTATTCCGTCAATGATAGCAGAACTCGCCACAGCGAAGGGTTTGGTCAATTTGGCAGGCAATCACAAAAGGAAGGGAGGAGCGAGCCCTGTTGTCTAGGTATCACCATGTGGTCCTAGACATAGATATATACACATGGGCCTGTCGGTAGGGGAGACCCAAGCCGGAAATCTGCCAGTTAGGACATTGAGGGAGAGAGTAAGCCGCCAATCCGCGTCTAGTAAGCGATCCGACCTCTCATCCAAGGTATTGCTGGGAAATACTTCCTAGAATTTCCACCCTGTCACCTTGAGCGTGACGGCAAGATGCAAAGACAATTACGTTCCCGAGACTTGCTTGCTTAAGGCTGCGGCAAGGACCACGAACGAGTACTTGTAGTAAAGGATTAACCTTCATTTATATTCCTTCGACCTCGGATCGAGTGTCGATATGTCCTTATGATATTACCCTTCTCCTCCCTATCCCTGCCTGTACTCCCGACTGCGGCGGTGTCTGAGGTGACGATGATGAGCGGTGATGGTGAGGAGACGAGAAGAGGAGAGGACTCTCCGGGTGGTGGTGTTCTGATTCTGATCCTCCTCCCTCCTCTCGCCCATCACCATCGCAAATTATCAAAAGAAAGCACCTTGGAATATCTTTCAGGTGGCTACCGTGATCTCTACTAGCTTTAGTGAAACCAACGAATAATTTATGGTGAAACATTTCCGTTCTGGTTCTGAGGGCAGGAGGAGTGATGATGCAGATCGGAGCTTGAGTCTCAAGCTGGAAGCTTTCTCTCATAGCAGACATAGACCACTCGGAGAGAGGGAGATGAATCAAGGCAAGGAAGATAGGGAGGCCCGGTCCTACTCGCACCCTCACTGGCTGGGGCAAGAAAGGATGGGCTTGATGAAGAAGAGGCGAAGGAAAGCTTTGAGGAAGTTTCAGAAATGGATAGGACGCGGAGGAGAGCGAAGACGAGATCTAGAGGAATGCATCATAAAGCTAATGATGCCGCTCAAAAGGCTAGAAGGAATAAGGAACGGAGTGGAGTTAGCCAAACCTTTCTTGTCTGTTTGGGACCGGCAGAGGTCTGCAACAAGAAGCTTTCTACTAAGGCGAGCACTGTTGGAGGATCGCTACAGGCCCAGGAGACTGTAATTTTCGTTCCCTCGCTCAGGCCTACCAGATCACTTTAGCAGAAAAGGTACAGATAGCCATTTACTTCTAGGGCTCAGTGGAAGGAAGGAAGCATAGGATTGCAGCTATAGGACATCATTACGGGAAATATGGTCGTTGAGGGCTCCGAGAACTCTAGGCGACATTCCTTTCAAACTGTAAGGCAGAGGGTGTTAATTAGTCCGACTGCTGAGTACCAGAACCGCCAGAAATCTGAGCTCTTGGCACCAGAAGGCAAGTCACTGCACCTGTAAAGACCTATATATTGGTGTAGTCACCGCTTACCATCTTTTCCCAAACCCGGTGCCCCGGCCACTTCTATTCTGCCATTATAGGTACGTGGTCCGCCACTGCCGCTGTAGAGGCGTACAAGACCGCTGATGCCACAGACAATCAGCTTGAACTTTCAGAACAGCAACTAGCTTCACTATCTCTAGTCACTACTAAAAGCTCAGCCTCTAAAGCCAAGCTCTTGGAAGATAAAGATCCTACCGCCAGTAAAGTTCCCAGCCCTGGTCCGACATCAGTCACAGAGAGAGAGCTCCATAACCTATCTTCAGTTCAGGCTGCAGCGTCCAGCCCGCAGCAGGTATTTGCGTTACATCCATCTTCCTATGCCAAACGTGGCAGCATCAACCCCAGGGAACGGTTGCGCAACCGCAGAAGTTTTGACTGTGGCAAAAGCAACTCAAACCTCGATGTGAAGGTAAGGACATGAGAATCCATAAATGATCTAGTCACTTACCTAGGAATCGTTTCCCCTTTCTCCAGAAAGTTGAAGGACTGCTTCCTCCCCCAGTAGTACTCAGCAATGAGCTGAAAAGAGCGCTTCCCGTTGCTGTTGAGTTAGAGAAGCATAGTGTTCAGCCAACAAGTGGTTCAGGTGCTGCAGGTCTACCTGATTCATTGAGGACTGAGACCCATCCTCAATCCATTCAAACAACTTCTACCAGTTCCGGGGTGCACGAACTCCAAAGCTTTGCCCTCGCTATTCCGGTGCTGGAATTCTTTGAGAACGAGTGTCATAGCGTAAGTGGCTGTTCGGATCTGCTACTTCTATCTCACTACTGACTACGTCTGATTCCCACCTGTTCTTCACGCTTCCCCGCTCTAGCCAAGAGAGGAACAGCATGGGAACACGGCAATAGAAACTGATAGTGAACGCAGGCTCTGCTGCAAACAGTGCAGCATTCAGTAGCAAAGAGCGTCGCCAATTTCAGTTTTTGATTGACGCTATTCTGTGTAGCAATAAAGCGGTGTACCGTAGTCGAACTAATAGTGGTGTCTCTTTTTCTCTTTGTAATATAGCTTTTAGCCCCACACGGCTAAACCACTGCAAATGCTCTCATATCCTTTTCGCCAGCTCTTGCTCTGCTGATTAACACCTTCCAGTCCGAAGAAAGCCCTTCCTTGGTGAATAACACCTCGCCGGCACTGAAGTATGAAGCTCAATTCTCGTGAAGCAGCACGAGCGCGACCGCCGACAACTAAACATTACTCTGCCATGGAGGTCCTCGCCCAACGACTGGAGTTTGCAAGCAGGAAGACGCTCAGAAGCGTAGGTCGGCCGATGTGAAGTCTATACATGAGGTCGAGCTCAAGTGAGCCACACCGAGCTATGTGTCCAACCAGGACCATTCTCTGCCTTATCAGCCTCATGAAGCTTCGGTCTTCATCCACCAGCGCGTAGCAGTCTCCCATCCACCAGGCGTCATAAAAGGGAGCGACGACAGCTCCTCTGAGACGCCAAAGCCCGGCGAAGTGGAACAGTTTTGTCGTGAGGATGGTTGGCGCCATGGTTCCTATGGCGTGTAACGGAGGGAGAAGGACGAGAAAGCTCTTTGAAAAGCACAGAAAGGCTCATAAGGAGAGACTCGCACTCCGCACACCTTGCAACTGCAACTAGGCCCACCCATTTATGGCTGCTAACGGCTAGCAATGACCCTTCCTTTTCGCCTTCTTCAAGGCTCCACAAGGAATCGCGGTGATGATAGCCGGTAGCGGCTAGCCCTCCAAAGGGCATGGCTCCGTCAATCTCTAGGTGGCGCGGCGGATAGGAAGCAAAAGTCTATCCGCTGCTTCTTCAGCTCACCGCATTCGGCGCCACCCCGTGGGCTCCGGCTTCAGTTCCAGAGCTGCCTAGCTGCCATGCTGCACGAAGAGGAGTGGGTTGGTCGACAGCAGCAGAAGGATGAGACTCTAATTGCACCGCGAAAGGCCAAACAGTAGTCCTGAAAGAGGTCTACAGGCTCCTTTAAGCTAAAGGTGCACAAGTCAGAAGCGATGGCCATTGCGGACAAGTCCAACTTACCATTTACCACTTCATGGGCCGACTGAGGGGCTCTGGGGTCAGAAGTGCCCCTATAAAGAACATGTCAAAGTGGACATTAACACAGTCATTTATTATTGTGGCCCACTGGCTCTCAGTGGGACGTTCTAGTGCTAGCGATGGGCAAGGTAGTGAAGCTATACTCACTGGGCTCAATCTCCACCTTCCGTTGTCTTTCTCCATTGTCCACATTTTACCGTTCAGGCACATAGGTTCGGCAGTTGTAAGGGCTAACTGCATATTTCCCTCCCGCATCAGGGCTCTTCTGGAGTGCCCAGCCACGTAGGCCAGCTAATCTCACACAAACAAACGTTTGGATGGACATCCCGGATGCACTGGTGCACCTCACCCTTGACAATGAGGCAGTGTCCGTAATACACTATCAGATACGTGCGACAGGACTGCGTGCGCTCGCCGCAATTGGAGGCTTGGGAGACTCTGCACTAACCACCGGAGATAGAGATTTCCTCGCAACCAGAGTAACAGTTGATAGTACGCCATTTCGGCAGTCAGGAGCGCTAACGCAACCGCGCTTCGATGGCGAACGCACGCAAAACACACTATCAGGGACACTTGTGACTACGTTACCACGGGGAAACCATAGTGTCCGCTTGCAGTGGAAAAAGTTTGGCCCTAGCAGCATCAAATGGCTTGCTGGTCCCTCAATTCAGGCGAACCAGAGCTCAGAAGTGAGCCTTACGGTCCGAGGCAATCCAAAATATGTTTGGTCCCGTCAGCCTCTCACCCCTGCACGCTTGGACCGCAACTCCGAATGGCAAGATGTAGATGAGGAGCCTCTACAGATTGATCTACCTCAGCAGACATCCTTAGAGTTCAAGTATCGGGTCCCACTCACGGCGGATGTGCCCTACTTTCCTGAAGGTATCACGTCCCGAGTGTTATCTCCCAACTCTCAAAGGTGATTACTAATCTCTTCCATGTCACATAGGGAACTCTTTAGGGGATACCGTAACGTCAGTACTCTCAGTGGATGAGGTGAAATACTACGAAACCCAGTCCACTTTTAGGTTGCTGACCAAGGGGTTACCAGTGGCTACTCTGCATGGCAGCATCCTGCTTACCCTCTCGGCGGGTCAGCACCAGATCAGGCTACTCTGGAAGAAGGTTGGGAAAAATGTTAGGGCATGGCGCTCTGTCCCCTCCTTTCTGGATGGCTTCGTTAGTGGGCGGACATTAGTGGCAGAAAGCCGCGAGCTAGTGCACGCATCTAGACAACTGACTCAAGGGAGTGTCGTCCCACCACCTTACATTCTCTCGAGTAGGGATGAGCTTGATCTATTTGGCTTTCGGGATTGGATTGACATAGTACCTTCTCTCTTATCTTTCGAAATGCCGTCTTTGTCCATTGTACTCTTCCAATACCGGCTACCACAGCAAGCTGCTAGAGTGCTGCAGAAGACACAGACAGAAGAGGACGACCCGAAAACATCACCCATTCGTGTCGTCATTGACGGGGAGCCCTACCAGGAGCTTCCTGCTACAAGAGCTTGGAAAAGTCAACCTGACGAGGGCATCAAGGGTGAGCTTGTCCTTAGCCTGCCCCCTGGCACGCACTCGGCAAAGCTTCAGATTCGGAAATCTGTCTTCGATGATCTTCAGAGGGACTGGCTGGGGGCTAGGGAGCTTCAGTCACTTAATAGATTGTCTAAAGGGGAGTACCTGACTTACGCCCTTAGAACGAATGTTCCAGCTGTTCGGCTCCCGTCTCATCTGAATCAGACGTTGGAAGACGTAAGTACTAGGATCCACGGCATTGAGGTTTTTGACAAGGAGGCTGGTATGCCTCTTGATTATAGCGTCAGCGTGAGGCTTGCGGTACAGTATGGCACTTTGAGGTTTGCTCGCAACTACAGCGGGGTTCATTATATCCAAGGCACAGGGGAGGACGACGCAGTTCTTGTGCTTGCCGGTAGTATGCCAGCCATCAATGATGTACTGGCTGGAGCTCTGTACACGCCCTACCTCCACTATCACGGGCCAGAACGGCTGCTAGTCTCAGTCATGGATGGGGACAGATCATCAGCCACCGAGGCCAAGGAACACATAGCACAACTTGAGTTTGTTGTGAAATCTGTGAATGATCCTCCATCTGTCGTGGTACCAGCAGCGCAGAATATGAGGGAGGACGAGCGACTCTCTATTCATGGGATCACGGTCTACGATGTGGATTGCATAGAGCACCTAGACTGTCAACTGGAAATAACACTTAAGGTTACAGCTGGCAGATTGCTCATAATGGACTCATTCAGCCACTTACTGACAGAAGAAGAGTCTCACTTTGGGTCAAATGTCCTTCGCCTTTCTGGGCCAATCCAAACTGTGAACCAAGCCTTGCGAGAAGTTCAGTACCTACCCTTGCCAGACTACAACTACCGACACCACCCAGAAGCGTTAGAGATTATTGTCGCGGACTTTCCGCTTGAAGGTAGCCAAAGACTGACAGCTTATGCCGTCATTCCTATCTTTGTCGCCCCAGTCAATGATGCCCCAATTATCTCGAAAGCTTTGGAACAAAGTCTCACCCTGGATGGGCTAAGGCTGAAGGGGCCTTCCTCAGTCACTCTGCAAGCAGATTTGGTGGCAGGCCATGGAGGATTCTGCCTCTCCAACGCTAGCACTTCCGCTTCCAGTTGGACATTAAAGGGTTCCGCCGTAGAGGTCGGGGCGTTGGTGGAAAGGCTAGTGATGAATAACATTGACTCGAGCAGTGTAATGGGTTCAGTCCACTTCACCATTCATGATCAGTCCCTGCCAGTGCAATTGGCGGAGACATACATTCTGGAGTTCCGCCTGATGGAAAAGTCTGAACGTAAGTAATCTATTGCAGACTCACATACAGAAGCGGAGTTCTAACTCTCGTATTATTTCAGATCCACGTCCATATCCGCGTATCTTGAGCGTCTCTCCTCAAAGCGGTACGTCTCAAGGCGGCACTAGGGTTGCAATTGAAGCCGAAAACCTGGGGAATGATACCATCTGGTGCCTATTCAACACCGTCAAAGTCCAAGCGACTACTGCCAATGGCACCGTCACTTGCCATACTCCTCGTTTGACTGAAGGTTCCCGTGTGCCACAAACAGTTCTGCTGCGACTCCTCACTTCTGAGGGTCTGCTTTCCAGCCGCGCCCTATACCGCTATGAAGGTAAGTAGTAAAGTTAGGCCGTGAAATCTGATTTGCTCTCACTTGTTGTAAATATCAAGTGGGACCAACTGTAGCGATGGTTACGCCGACCCTTCTGGACAGAAGAAAGCCCACTGTAGTCACAATTCACGGAAAGGACTTTAAACCGAGGGTTGAGATGGCTTGCAGGGCGGGAGAAGCCGTGGTCCGCGGTCTGTGGCTAAATGACTCAGCCGTCACTTGTGAATTCCCGCCTATGGGCTGGATGCCTTCACAGCTCCTGGAGTTCACTTCAAATGGCCGAGAGTTCATCAGCACTGGTCACACCTTGGCAGTTCCCGGTACAGTGAATAAATACTTGATAACGTACAAGGCACTGCTTGGTTCTATTAGCACTCACCTTCTCCCCTCAGGCAACTGTACCGGGTACGTGATTTCTCCAGAGTCGCCGTACGAAAGGGATACCCTAGAGGTAGAAGTCATAGGAACCTTTTTGACGACGGGGATGGCCCCTGCTTGTCATATCGGTGGAACCAATGTTTCTGGCCGACCTCTTAATGAGACGTTCTTCTCATGTAAGCTTCCGGAAGGGATGATAGGAGCAACAGATTTTCAGATCACCCTCCACGGGTCTGTCATCACTTCAGAAGGGTACCGAACGTTACACATAAGAGGTAAGGAACACGTTATGGTTACGCGCAGAGATCAGTCCATCGTGCTAATTGTCCTTTTGTCGTTAACATGTAGAGCGCCTTTTTATAGAAAGCATAAGCCCTGCCTTTGGGTTCTCCACCGGTGGCACTCTCGTGACGATAAAGGGGAAAGGTTTCCTAGATAGTCCTTCCATTACCTGTCAGTTTGGGCTTGCTGCAATACCTGCCCGGACTGTTTCTTCCTCCGAGCTCGTCTGCGAAGCCCCGCCGAATCATGCCGGGTTGGTAAATGTTTCTGTGGAGGATTCGAACGGACTGAAGGTTTCTTTCACTGATGCCTATGAGTACATTGATGCCCCAGATATCTACACAATTAGCCCGCGCATGGTCCCTGCCGGTGAAGCCGGAGTGCTCAGGTTGTATGGACACGGCTTCCTTGACTCGCTTTCTACGGGTTGCAAGGTCAGCAACCAGCTATTTTCAGCAAAATGGATTTCTTCCAGTCAAGTTATCTGCATGGTAGACCCAGATATAACGTCTGGCCTCCATACAGTGGAGCTTACTCTCAACGGTGTGGACTACATCCCAGCTGGCGTCGACCTTCATGTCTACAGAATTCCTGAAGTGCAAGGGCTTTCTCCCACCAAAGGGTTCGCAAACGGTGGAATGAGAATCCTTTTTCAAGGTGCTGGCTTTTTCCCGGCTCCAAACATTGCCTGCCGTTTTGGGTCCGCTATCATACATGCAGAGTACTTATCGCAGGGAGAGATAGCTTGTGTTGCACCTGCAACGACTTCTTTTGGGGAAGTGCCGGTCTATATCTCGATGGACGGCACGCACTTTAAAAGAACCGGGCATTCATACACCTTCGTTGAGGATCCTGAGATTGGGGCAGTTTTCCCTCTCAGTGGCCCCATTGATGGTGGGTCTAAGCTACACTTGCGCGGGAGGGGACTCAACAACTCAAACTACCTCTGTCTTTTTAGAAGTGTGAACAATCGCACTATCCAAGAGGAAGTGCCTTCAACAGCATTCGCCGAAAACGAAATGACGTGCACGACACCACCTTGGCAAACGCCTGAAGATGTACACCTCAGCCTGATGCTTGTCGACACTGGGGAAACAGCGAGGTCGTTCGTGACCTTCTCCTATTCCGAACGCCCGGTGTTGACCTCTATTAGACCCGGCGCCGGGCTTACTTCTGGGAACACCACGTTAGCCTTATTTGGCTCGCATCTGCTAGCTCTGTCAGGGTCTATCCGTTGCGCTTTCTACTTTCCTTTATCAAATCAAACTATTACGGTTGAAGGGGTAGCATTGGATGCTGGATATGCAAGATGCTTGACACCTCCGAGTCCGCACAGTGCTACAACAGCGTTTGTTTCGATGTCTCTCAACAATCACGACTATTCGAAGAACCAGGTTCGGTATCGATACCTTTCGGAACCGGACATCCATGAGTTGTCGCCAAATTTTGGTAGCGTGAGGGGTGGAACATATGTGACTGTTCTTGGTAATAACCTTATAGCTGGGAATGACCTACTTTGCCTCTTCGGTCAAAGGGGCGTCCTCGCAACGATGATCCACGACAACATTCTGATTTGTGCAACTCCAGCTGCAGAGCATGAGGAAGAGGTTCCTTTTGCCCTTTCTCTCAGTGGAGTTGTGATCGCTCAAAGCAATCTTACATTTACCTACATCAAGGAAGCCCGAGTAACAGCCATCTGGCCTCCCATTGGCCCTGAGACAGGTGGCACTCTAGTAACGGTGACGGGTGGTGACTTTCTCAACTCTTCTACCATTCGTTGCAAAATGCATGAAGACCTAAAAGTGGGGCGTTTCGTTTCGTCGGAAGAAATAGAATGCATCACGCCGAACGGTACTAGAGATGAAGTTTCTATGCTTCAGGTTTCCTTAAATGGCATTGACTTTCTAGAATCTGCCCAGATCTTTCAATATGTTGCGGTCATTACTCTGTCGGAACTCGAACCCAATAGAGGCTTCGCAGCTGGCGGAACTCTTATCAATGTTTACGGCGACGGCTTCGAGGATTCTGACTCCTTCTACTGTCGATTTGGGAGTCAGCTTACACGGGCAAGGTGGCTGACGAAAACCCACGCCCAGTGCGTGGCACCTCAAGCGGAGGTCGTGGGAGTTGTTATCTTGGAGTTAACGGCCAATGGGGTCGATTTCACTGCCGACAAACTCACTTTTGAGTATGTTGAGGACCCAGTTCTCATTGCCGCACATCCCAATCACAGCAGCGTCCTAGGTGGGGCCTTATTGACAGTGGAGGGTGCTAACTTCGTAAATTCGAGCGCGCTGAGTTGTACCTTTGGCAAGGAGTCTGTCCCAGCCGCATACCTGTCTCCTACTTCCCTGACGTGTCTCACCCCTCCACACGAAGCTGGACCAGTGCCTCTGGCGGTTGGGCTAGGCGGAAGTCTGATGCCACCCGATCAATCACTAACCATTTTATTTCATGAAGCCATGCTTGAAGATGAAAGAGATGCATCTGCAGAGGATGTACAAGGGAAGTTGGAGCAGGATTTCCGTATTCTTCTGCTTCAGGCAGCAGCGGAGGCCAAGACAAGAAGAAATCTTTTCGATCTGAACCCTTCCTATGGACCTAGAAATGCTACAACCTCTATCAGAATTTACGGACCGTTTACAACGTTGACTCGGCAGCTCCGCTGTCGATTTGGATCGGATGAAAGACCGGCAGTAAGAATATCAAGCTCTGAGGTACATTGCGAAGCTCCACCCGTTAACAACAGTTTGAGTGCGTTGCCTCTTGCTCTCTCATTCAATAGAGGGGAATATCTAGAAACTTCGCAGACGTTTTACTACTATGACGAACCGAAAATCAACTCCATAACGCCTGTGGCCGGGCCGAGGGATGGGGGTACCCGCGTCTACGTCTTTGGCTCAGGATTTATCCATAATGGCCTGTCCAGGTGTAGGTTTGGGACAGAAACGAGTCGTCCCACCTATATTTCTAGTCAGGAGCTGATGTGTGCTGCTCCTTCGCAGAAGTCTGGCGGAGCAGTTGCTTTTTCTCTTTCGATGAATGGGCAGCATTTCACAGATAGCCAACTACTCTACCACTACTACTCTCCCCCAACTCTCCTAGATATCCTACCGCCTGCTGGGGTCATCACTCACATGAAGAGTTTCCACTTAGTAGGAGAGGGATTTGTTCCTGAACTACCTCTTTGGATTAAGCTCGGGGTTACTCTGGCTTCATGTAGTGCCCACAACTCTACTTCAGCCAGTTGTGGCCCCCCAGACACCGATCTAGCAGTAGGACCCCACGCAGTCAAGCTCTCACAAAATGGGCAGGACTTTGCCAGTGCAGTGCCTCTTTTCACGGCTATTCCGTCTCCTGTCATCTATTCAATCTTGCCGAAGATGGTTCCAGCTTGGACTGAAAGCGATCTTTATCTCGACATCCAATCTATCCCAGAGAGCGCGGAGCTATCATGTAAGGTTGGAGAGGCGTTGGTGCCGGCAATTGTACAAGCCAGGCATAGGATTTCCTGCAGAACTGATGCTACACTACTACCAGGACTTCACACCGTCCAACTTGTGATATATGGAGTAACTTATGGCTCCAACCATAGCACTGTCCAGGTTTACAGCCCACCAGAGATAAGAGCCATTGAACCGAAAGAGGGGCCCTATGACGTAGTAACTAAAGTCACCATACTGGGGGTCGGTTTCTTTTATTCTTCAGCGATGCTTTGTCGGTTTGGAGAGTTGCACAGCTATGCGGAATTTATCTCAGAGAATGAGATAGCTTGCCACGCTCCTTCTAGCCCAAGTGCTCACGAAGTAGAGGTATCCTTCGCGCCAGATGGTGTACACTTTAGGTCTCCTGGGCTGACATTCACTTACACTCCTGGTATTGAGGTGTTGGATGTGTCTCCTTCCTTAGTGCTCACGAGCGGTGGTTCACGAGTAGTCGTTCGCGGCCGGGGCTTCTTCGCTGCAATGCATTGCCGGTTGAGTAGTCTGACAAACGCCAGTCTTTACAGCCTCGCAGCTGCTACAGTCCTGTCAAGTAATGAAGCAGAGTGCATCACCCCAAAATGGAATTATAGTGAAGAGGTCAGGCTTAATGTGGTCCATGCCCCGGAGGAGATTCCGAAAGGTTCAGGCGCGATTCTCCGCTATATTCCACAGCCTGAAGTAAGTCACCTGTGGCCCACGGCTGGGCTCAATACTGGTGGAACCTCCGTCACCGTCACTGGAGCTCATATTTGGGAACCAAGCGGGACGACGCGTTGCTCGTTCGCCTTCCCTGAAACAGGAAAGACAATTCTAGTGAATGGGCGCAGGTTGACGGCAGAGCAGATCGAGTGCATTTCACCTCCTGCCCCCACGAACGCCACCAAGGCCATGGTGGCTATCTCTCTGAATGGTGGTGTTGACTTCTCAAGCCGAAGTCTTCGTTACAGCTATCTAATCAAGCCCATAATAACTGGGACCACACCCACGTTCGGTGGAGCGGAAGGGGGTACTCCAGTGACAATCCAGGGCTCAGATTTTCCGCTGGCAGCAATCAACGTAATTTGTTCCTTTGGCGGTCAGATGAGCGCTGCCATTCGCCTAACGTCATTCGCAATGGTGTGCGTATCCCCTCCCGCCGATAGTCTGGGGCAGATGAACGTTTCATTAGTTCTCGGTGATCTGGAGGCAACCATTGGCTCCTTTATGTTTACCTACACCCCAACAGCTCGCATAAAGAGGATAAAGCCAGAGAGAGGCACGGCATCTGGAGGAACCCCGGTGATAGTCGAAGGCTCTTCATTCCGTAACTCTACAGCCTTAAGTTGCAGGTTTGGTGAGGAAACGAGGCCAGGGAAGTTAGTGACCGAAGAAACTATTGAGTGTTTAAGCCCCGCGGGTCAGCCAGGGTCTATGGTACCTCTACAGGTCTCTCTGAATGGGGTTGACTTTATTCAGTCATCGCGAGTATTTGAGTATTTGGCAGTCATGAACCTCGACAGACTTCATCCCACCCATGGGTCTCTCAATGGCGGTACCGTAGTAAATGTCTATGGCCATATTTTTGTCGATTCTGTCAGTTTGGAATGCAGCTTCGATTCGAACTTGGTCCCTGCAATCTGGATCTCTTCCTTTCACATACAATGCCTGTCACCTCCGATGACGACAAGTAGAGCTGTAATGCTTAAGCTGACGGAAAACGGCATAGACTTCACGTCGGTGGGACTATTATTCAACTACGTGGATGATGTTAAGGTGACGGGATTAACTCCTGTGCACGGAAGTGCTCTTGGCGGTATGTTGGTGACCGTGAACGGGGAGAACTTCCTTGACTCTGACGGACTCTCGTGCACCTTTGGAGAAGATGTAGTACCTGCTCGCTTCGTATCTTCCACTTTACTTACCTGCCTCACTCCTGCTTGCACCCCTGGGCGAGTTCCATTTGGTATCTCGTTGAATGGCGTCGAGCGCTCTACAGCTCCTCTTTGGTTTGAGTTCCTGCATCCAGTGCAAGTTCAAAACATTCTTCCAGAAAGAGGACCCATCACAGGCGGGACGGACATCACCGTGTCTGGATATGGTTTTGTGAACGTTTCGACCCTATGCTGTATATTTGATGATATTCACTTGGTCCCAGCCCGTTTCGTGTCCTCAAAAAAAATTCTATGCCGTTCGCCCAAGACTGCCCGCCTTGGAAGGATGGCCTTAGAGGTATCGATCAACTCTCTAGAGAAAACGTCTGATCGTGTGACATTCGAAGCAACTCCTGAGATTGAGCTGTTTTCTGTATCACCTGCCAAAGGCTCTCCGTATGGCACCAGTCGCGTAATTCTGACAGGTTTTGGATTCGTCAAGAACTCCTACCTAGCCTGCAGAGTTGGCAGACGCACCGTGGTTACAGCTCACTGGTTGTCTCCCTCAAGTATCGAATGTGTTCTTCCACCTCCAGACAATCCCGGTAGCACATATATAGAAGTCACCAACAACCGTCTAGATTATAGCACGTCTCAAGTCCGCTTTGACTACATTTTGCCGTTAGCACTTTCTTCAATATCTCCCACCGTCGGAGTGGCGAGTGGTCAAACCCCAGTGACGATCCGAGGGGCCGGCTTCGACGACAGAAATGCACAACTGCACTGCCTTTTTGGGGCGGTCCTTGTTCCTGCTATTAAGATTACTTCACAAGGCCTGACTTGCATATCGCCTCCACACGTCCCTCGGGCCGTCAACGTCAGTATTGTTCAAGGTGGTCACATGGAGTCAAGAGTGAAGTTCCAGTTCAGCTATATACCGGACCCTTTCATCACCCTCTTACGCCCGCGGGAAGTAGTGGAGAATACTGTGACGGAGATTTACGTTGAGGGAACCAACTTCATAGTAACAGAGGTCATCTATTGCCGCTTTCAGGGCGAAACTCTAACTGAGGCCTTATTGGTAAGTCCAACTCAGCTTACATGTCTTACCCCGCCACTGCGAAGAGGCCATGTGACAGTTGATGTGACTTTCAACGGAGTAGATTTCAGTAATATGGCTGACTTGAAGGTGATTCGGGCACTCCATGCAGTCAGTATTAGGCCTCAGCAAACATTCCCTGAAAGCGCGGCAATAGTGGTGACGATCGGCTCTAATAGCCCTGACTATTTGGATATCTGGTGTGAGTTCAATGGAGCTTATCGGTCTCTAGCCACGCACTATTTAGAAGGGAAGCTCTCTTGCGAACGACCACGTTTGCCGCCCGGTCGACACAGAATAACCCTTGTCACCAATAGCGGTCATAGGGTAGCTTCGGCCTTGTACTTCAAGGTCTACCCAACTCCGTTGCTGAGATCTGCTAGTCCGCCCGCAACGTCCACGGTAGGAGGGTCTCTGATTACCCTCAAAGGTGCTAACTTTCCCAATGAAATGGCTGTCACTTGTCATTTCGATGGCATAGCAAGTCCAGCTCATGTAGTCAACTCTACCACTTTACTTTGTACTTCTCCGGAGCGGTCCGTTGGTTCGGTACGACTTTGGCTGGCGTACGATGGGGTAGCAAAAACGTCGGATTTCGTTCAGCTCAGTGTCGTAAACCCTCCTTGGCTGAATAGCGTTGAGCCTCAGCGTCTTAGCAGTGCTGTGAGCTCATTCATACAAATCCAGGGGAATAACATCCCTGGGGAAGGGAATTGCTTCTGCATTCTCAAGTCAGGCCGAATCCCAGGGGTATGTCAAAAAAATGGCTTTATAGAATGCTCTATGGAGCGACTAGAACCAGGCACGCACAGTATATGGGTGGAGGTCAACGGCGTGAAGTCCTTGAACTTCAAGACGTTTACTGTGGTCCATAGCCCTTTAATAACCGGAATATACCCAATGCAAGTTCCTGCCCTGGATGGCCTGCAGGTACAGGTGCTTGGTAGGCTATTTCCCAATAACAGCAATCTTGGGTGCACGATAGGTGACGCCCCGGGGGTGGCGTCCTTCGTATCTCAAGATCTACTTCTTTGTGGGATTCCCGCCATTATTCCCGGAAAGTACGAGGTAGCGGTGACAATGAACGGCCACCTCATGAGAGCGAATGAATTGTATCTAGAGGTACTCAGCCCGCCGCTGGTCACTGATGTGGAGCCGAAAGGTATCAACAAGGCTGGAGGGACACGGCTGACTGTGTCGGGGTCCCACTTTGGTGATAACCCTTCCTTACTTTGCAGCTTCGACGCCATCAGCATCCGTCCTACAGTATTAAGCAACCGCAAGCTCATCTGCATCTCTCCACCCACAGAAAGCAGCACGGTATCATTCACGCTGATGGATGGTGCGATCAAGCGCCATTTAACAAATCCGAGGCTACTACTAAGCCGCACCGCCATTCGTATCCATTCTATTTATCCCCTTGCTGGACCGACGGGCATTGAAGGAGAAGTAAATGTCACTATTGAATCATCTGGGTTGACAGAGAAAGTCTTTGTGCGGGTGGGAGACTATGGCCCGACAGAATGCCAACTCGTCGAATCCAGCATCGCACGTTGTGGCATCAAGTCTCACCAGTCAGGGTACATCCCTCTCGAGGTCTCAACAAATGGAAGAGACTGGTTCAGAGCACCCACGGAATACTACTTCTATCCTGGCCTCCAGGTCGTGAGCGCGGAGCCTTCCACATTGCTAGAAGGATTGACTGCATCATTGACTGTCACGGGTTTGGGTTTCCAAAAGCACCCACACCTGTTTGCACGGATAGGCGATGGTGGTGCCCCTTCTGAGTGTAGTGTTCTCTCACCTAGGAGAGCCATCTGCCAAATGCGCCCTCGTCGGCCGGGCACCTATACGTTATTTTTGAGTGGGAATGGAGTTAACTATCGAAAAGTAGAAGTCAGCAATGTCACCGTGGCGTCGCGTCCTGTCGTGACTGCTGTGAAACCCTCCAAGGCAAGCATGGGAGGGGGAACGGTCGTCACGATTGAAGGCACGAACTTATTCTTTTCCCCGTTATGGAGTTGTTTATTTGGCTCAATATCTGTAAGGGCTGTGTTTGACGGCCAGACGAGAGTCAAGTGCCTCTCTCCCTCTCACCCCGTTGGTCTAGTTAATCTCACGCTAGCACTGGGCTTGGTAGTAGTGCCCTCGTCGCATACTTTCCGCTTCCAAATGCCCCCCACCATACACTCCATCTTCCCAACGCTTACTACGGTCAATCAGTCCATTCAAGTCTTAATCTCTGGATACTTTGGCGAGCAACTTGAAGACCTCGACTGTCGGTTTGGAGAGGAGGTGATCTCTGCGGTCTCTGCAATTAGTGAGAGTGAAACGCTGCGGTGCCAATCTCCTGTACACCTGCAACCTGGTCCGTATGCCGTCGGACTTGAATCACGGAGTTCCGGAGAAAGTTATAAATCGGCCTTCAAGTTCACTGTTATCCCAGGGTTCAAAGTGCTGACAGTTAAGGTGACAGAAGGTGCATCTGGAGGGGCAAGGGTTATTATAAAGGGTGAGGGCTTCGTCGACGTACCCAGATTATCCTGCCAGATGCGTGATTATGTTGTGCTAGGTGAATTCATGTCTTCACAAGAGGTGTCTTGCATGTTCTCAACCATAGTGAGGGGAGCCTCGATAGGCTTATCCTTCAATGGACAAGACTTCGTCTCAGTCTACAATATCCCAAAAGTTAGTGAGCTATCCTTCAACACACTTTCGGTGCGGAAAGGGTATTTGAAGGGTGGTACGTTGCTTAACATTCGCGGTCGATTCCCAACCGCCGGGGAAAGGCTCTGGTGTCGTTTCGGCTCAAAGGATTCGCCAGCTTCTGTGCTCTCTTCCACTGAAGCACAATGCAGATCTCCACCGTCGTCGGACCTGGGGAATGTGTCTCTGACGATGCATGGGCATGGATCTGGTGGTAATTTCAAGTTGCATGGGGCTGCTCTTTATGAATATACCGAGGATTTGAAGATACGCTCTTACTCGCCAAGTGTAATTCACCCATCCCAGACGTCCAATCTGATTGTAGAGGTCGAAAACTTAGACAGTTCCAATGCCCTCTGCCGTTTTGGCAACCTGATAACGGTGGGTATGGTTAACGGAGTCAATGTCTCCTGCGCGGCGCCCAACAATGTGACCATTGGAAATGAGTACACCCTGGAGGTCTCTATAGGTCATGAAGAGTTCGTGTATGTTGGCCGGGTCCAAGTGGTTCAAACACCGGTCATTACAGACGTCTCGCCCTTGATCCTCTCGACCGCTGGCGGGGTCGTAGTCATGTTGAAAGGGGTAGCGTTCAGGCAGTCAGCCGACCTGATCTGTCGCTTTAATAGTGAAGTGATCACTCCAGCGCTTTTCCTAGCAAGTGATGCTGTAGAGTGTGCATCCCCGAAACTGCCCAATGGACAGACATCCATAGAGCTCTCGGTTAATGGAAAAGACTTTGTCTTGGCCCCGCAAATGCTTCGGACGATCCAGCCGCCTCGCATTCTCTCCATGGAGCCTGACTCAGGTCTAGTAACTGGAGGTACGAGAGTGGAGTTCGTCTTAGGCTCCTTGACCGACGCGTCCCCTTCTTGGAAGTGCTTGTTTGGGATCATACCGGCTGCTGTGACGGTCATCGGCCCTCATAAGCTGCTCTGTGTGGCCCCTCCACAAGTAGAGAGTCAAGTAGAAGTTCGTCTGCAAGTACACGACCAACTTGAGGCTGAGGGACCGTCGCGTTACTTTACCTACTTTGTGGCGCCAGAGGTCAGAGGATTAGAGCCATCACTCGGCAGCACTGCGGGTGGAACAAGGGTTACCATTATGGGGCAACATTTCCAGCTCAACCACTCTTACACCTGCCACTTTGGCAAAATATATGTGTCTGACGCCGTAGTTGTTTCTGGAGAAAAGATGGTTTGCAAAACACCGGCTTCGCCTAGGGGACTCTTACCTGTAGGAGTAAGCAGCAACAAGCACGATCTTCCAGAACAACCTTTACTATTCCGCTACGTTGCCCCCATGATTTGCCTAAGTTTCCACCCAATCCAAGGACCCGCAAAGGGTGGGACGTGGGTTACAGTCAATGGACTGCATTATCCGAACTCTATCCACATAGGTTGCAAGTTTGGGGATATACAGGCCACCAGGACGATTTGGATGTCTCACACTTCCATACAATGTCTGTCTCCACCCTCAAACGCATCTAGCGTAACTATCTCTGTGACGGCGAATGGGGAGGATTACGAGCCCGTGAAGTTCTTCCGTTATTACTACAACCAAGGTGATCCAGTGCTTCATTCCATTTCTCCTGCCCATGGTAGGATTGAGGGAGGTACCCAGGTGTACGTCAGAGGAAAGAACTTCATGAGCGCACACACTCTCTCATGTCAATTTGGTAATATGCTGGCGCCGGCAGGGTTCTACAATAGTACAACGCTTCTCTGCCGGTCACCTCCGACCTCACGACCAATGCGATTGCGCTTTCAAGTCAAGATCGAGGAGCAGACGGCGGAGAGCTTATCTGAAATTATCTTTCAGTACGTACTGCCAGTGCGGGTAGATGCTGTACATCCAGATGTCCTTACTATTGGCTCCATGCAATCGTTAGTCGTGACCGGCACGGGATTTCTAAACACCTCTTCTATAGTTTGCAGAATTGAAGGTCTCGGCATAGTGCCTGCAGAGTACATCACTTTCTCAAAGGTCCGCTGCAACAGCATAGCGATCCCTGCCAGAAGTACAATCTCCCAGCGATTGGAAGTTGCGGTATCCCTTAATGGTCAAGAATTTTCTCCTTCGACAGCAACCATACGGGTGCAACGACACCTTCCTGGCATCACAGACATAACCCCATCTATAGGACCGAGCACGGGAGGTACGATCCTCACCGTAAGTGGCTACGGCTTTCTTGACCGCCACCGAAGTCGTTGTCACTTCGGTAATGTTTCTGTGGAATCCCTGTATATTTCACCCAGTGAAATGCTATGTCCAGCCCCCGAGCTACGCCCCGGAGCTTATCCCATTGCCTTCAGCTACGCAGAAGCTGATATCGGTGATGAGATTACCATGCAATCCCCACTACAATACAATGTCTACGGTATAGTTCGAGTAGTAGGGCTATCCCCGCTGTCAGGGTCAGAGAGGGGTGGTACTACGGTAACTATAAAGCTCCACGGTGAGGTGTCAGGTTCGCTAAGACCCTTTTGCCGCTTTGGAGAGGTTACGGTATCAGCTTCTCTAATAGGGCAAAGCCTACATTGCACCTCACCGCCATACAACCCTGGCGTGGCATCACTAGCCTTTTCCTTCAATGGGGCAGATTTCCATGAGGTACCTGCAAATTTCACGTATACTAAGGTGATGGATGTTAAGGCCCTGAATCCATCCCACGGGCCTATCAAAGGTGGGACTCCAGTGACCATAACCGGTTCTAATTTCCTGCCCAACGCTACCTGCCGCTTCGGCCCAATGCCCGCTAAGAGATCCACCTACATGAATAGCTCCCACCTAATCTGCATTACTCCAGCTGTGGAAAATCCGGGTACCAGGCTCTTGTCGATAAGCACCAATGGACTGGAATATATCAGCTTCCGTCCATACCACTATAGAGAAGAGCCGACCATCTCTGGACTGGCTCCCGCTGTCATAATGTCAGGACCGTATGCAGAGGTCTCTATCACCGGCGTGAACCTTGGAGTTTCTGAGGTTTCGTGCCGATTTAACTCAACAATGGTTGCAAAGGGCCGCCGTCAATCGCCCGTGATGATCAGCTGTAGCCTCCCTGATGTTCCAGAAGGGCCTCTGGAGGTTGAATTGTCCACTAACGGGATCGACTATGTTCGAGCCCCTGAGCCTTTGAGGGTCCTCCGGGCGTTGCAGCTTTCACAAGCAGGACCCCTAGCTGGTCCAATAAAGGGCGGAACTATGATTACTCTATTGGGCACTGGTTTTAGCCGCTTTGGACGATTGCAATGTAAATTCGACCTGGTTGTAGTCTCGGGTATTATTGTGTCCGCCACTGAAGGGAGATGCCCCAGCCCACGAGGAGCTGTCGGCAAAGTACCGCTTGCGATATCCATCGACGGTGTGACGTTTGCCTCGTCTGGGTTTGAATTCGAATATACTCCAGATCCAAGAGTGCGCGTGCTAAGTCCAACGCATGGCGCTGTAGAATCCAATACCACTTTGACTCTTATCGGCGACGATCTCTCGATAAGGGGCTCAGCCTGGTGCAAAATGGGCAACTCAATTGCGCCAGCGAAAGCTCTAAATAATTCAAGCATTCAGTGCAGCTCACCGAAGGGACTTAGTCCTGAAATGGTGGAACTAGAGCTTTCAGTGAACGGACAAAACTTCGTACGTTCAGGATTCTTTTTCCGCTACTACCAAACTCCTTCCGTCCGCTCAATTGAGCCCTCACTGGGTAGCACACAAGGAGGTACCATAGTGACGGTTTCCGGTGCGGATTTTCCAAACGTGCTGCCTGTAACGTGCCGCTTTGGGCAAGTGGAGGTCGTGGGCTACTGGATTTCCGAGGTTCGTGTCACATGCCCGGTGCCACAGCTACGGCCCGGCGCTGTGTCTGTAGGCCTCAGTTTCAATGGTCAACAAACTTATGGCTCACTGAGCTTCCGCGTTCACGAGGTGGTAAGAGTTCGTACCGTAGCACCACTTACAGGCTGGAACATAGGTGGCAAGGAGCTGGTACTTCTAGGTCATTTTCCTTTCTCGTTTGCCCTATCCTGCAGACTCGGTGGCAACGATGTGGATGCCGTTTATATCAACAGTAGTTGCATCAAATGTATAACTCCACCCAACGCGCCTGGAAGGTACGCGGTCGAAGTATCGGCAAATGGAAAGGACTACGTTCCCACCGGCTCTTATTTCCAATACGCCATGAAACCTCGGATCGAGACTGTTCAGCCCTCCGTTTTGGTCCGTGGCGTTTCTCACTCGCTTCTCATTAATGGAACACACCTTGAGGACACACTAGTATGTCATTTTCGTGCTGGTGATTATCTGATAGCCGTGACAAATGTGGAGATGCAATCTACCGGACAAGTGACGTGCCCCAGTCCAAAGATTGGACCTGATGATGGCATGAAGGATCTTGAGTTGCGCTTGATGGATACTGCCGCGAGTGATGGTTCGAACACAATCTCTCTTAAGGTCACCTCTCAACCTTACCTTTCCTATGTGGAGCCTGACCGCGGGCCCGATACGGGCGGTACCCTGGTCAAGTTGCGCGGTTACAATTTCCCAAACACTCCATCGCTACGATGCAGATTTGGCCATGTCCTTAGCCCTCAAGCTATATTTGTTGATGACAACACCATTACCTGCATAACTCCCAAAGGACAGGCAGGTCAAGTCGCTGTAGCCCTTCTAGATGAAACGACTTCAATGTCATTGGTCTCGCAAAGCGTTACATTCGCTTATCAGGTGGAAGTCACGGTGACCGATCTCTGGCCAGGAAAGGGTTCGGTCAAAGGTGGAACATTGGTTTATTTGGCGGTAGAGCGTGTAGAGATGTCCGTATTCACCTCTTGCCGATTTGGGAAGGTTATTGGTCCTGCATCTCTTGTGTCGCTCGGAGTCATCTCATGCGTGGCTCCCAGAGCTGACTCAGCGCAAGTGATCCAAGTTGCAGTGAGCAATAATGGTAAAGACTTTTCTGCAACAAGCAAGCCCTTCCAATATGTAGAGCAACCGGCAGTGGATGGTATCGAGCCGCAAGAAGGTCCCATCACAGGTGGAACTTTGATAACCGTTAGAGGAGGGCCATTTGAGAATGACTCTATTTGCCAAATTGGAGAAACACGAATGGAACCAATCATCAAGAACGAGTCTGTTGTCATCTGTCGGACGGCCAAGGTGGAGACAGTTGGGTCACAAGCAGTGACTATCAGCTCTGTTACCACTGGGGTTGCCTACTCTACCTCATATTTCAGATTTCTACCCCCAGTTCGAGTAATCAGGGTATCGCCCACCTTTTCGTATGAGACCGGCGGAGGAATAGTGACCGTATCGGGTTATAACTTTCTGGAGAGTAAGGAACTACAGTGTAGGTTTGGAACGATGAGCGTTGTTGCTCTGCGCTTGTCCCAAGGTGAAGCTCTCTGTCGAGTGCCTCCTAGCAAGAGGACAAACACAACTTTCAGTCTTTGGATGAACCCATCTACCCCTGGAACGGATCTAATCCCTTTCTCGTATCTTCCTACGCCGACCGTAGATTCGGTCAAAGCCTTGGACACGAAAAGTCCAACAGGGGGTCTTCCAGTGGTCATCCAGGGTCGCGGCTTCGATAGAACGATCCAAAGTTGCACCTTCAATCACATCGTGGTAGCAGTCCATCTAGTTTCACCGACCGAGATCGTCTGCCAAATACCGTCGGTGATGAAGGGTCTTCTAAGCGTGGGACTGAAGGGAGAGGCTTTGGAACTAGATCTTGGAGTACATTCACTTCAGGGCGAGATGCGTACTGCAGGAAGAGTGTTACAGGAGCAAGAAGCGGTTCCCAAGCTCCTGGAAGTCCAGCCATCCACTGCCCACAGCGCGGGTGGAAGTGAGCTTAGAGTGAAAGGCGAGGATTTCGCAAATCTGGTAACTCTAGCCTGTAGGTTTGGCCAGACAGAAGTGCCAGGAGCGTGGATTTCGGCTTCTGAAATTCGCTGCGTAGTCCCGCGGATGGAGCCCGCTATAGTACGTCTTGAGGTTGCAAATGACGGTGAAACTTTCAGTGCAAGCGGCTTATTAGTCACTATAATCCCAGACCTTACCGTCACCTCAATTGAGCCTCTCCAGGGCCCCCTGGCTGGTGGAACTCTGGTCATGATTAGAGGGGTTAGCTTCACGCCAGGAGACACCTACAGCGTAACCTTCGGCACAACCGTGGTATCGAGTGTCACGATTGTGTCTTCTCAGGCACTTCAAGTGCTCTCACCTCCACGATACGAGGGCCCAGGATCTGTACCCATCCAAATAGCGAAGAACAACCAAAGCTACACAGAGCAACGAGTGTACTTTAGGTATGTAGAAACGCCCATCCTTTTAGGATCATCCCCAGATTGGAAAGGATCTGCGGGAGACACATCTGTGGTAGTCTTTGGCAGACACTTTCTGATGAATGAGGCCTACTCATGCCGATTTGATGACCAGATTCTTCCAGCGCAAGTTGTTTCCTCTGAAATACTTCATTGTATTGCTCCTCCTGGGAACCCTGGTCGTGTGGATCTATCCCTTATGGCGTCAGGACAAGATGTAGCTCTTCCCATCTCCTTCACTTACCGGAGCTTAACGATGGTCAAAGGGATCTTCCCTACGCTGGGGTTCAGCTTAACAGGAAGGTCTAGCATTACGGTCATCGGTTCAGATTTTCCTAAATCAACGGACATTCAGTGCAAGTTTGGCAAAAAGACTGTCCCAGCGGTATATCTCGACAGCAGCAGTCTCGCGTGCCGCCCTCCTATTCATCGGCCAGACCTGGTCACATTCAGCGTAATTGCAGATGGGGTTCAGGTGTTAGGTGACGAGCTTCGATACCTGTATTTGGAGGATCCTTCCGTGTTCTCTGTGACACCATATGCTGGATCCAGCCGAGGAGGCCTGCCTGTGTATGTTAAAGGAGCCAACTTTGTGAACGTCACTTCCTTAGGCTGCAGGTTTGGGACCGTCCAAACTCGAGGTCTCTTCATTTCTCCAACTTTGTTGATGTGCCTCTCGCCTTCCATGGTTAGCGGAGGGCTACAAGTGGCTGGTAAAGTATCAGTAGAGGTAACCTTGAATGGGCTGGACTACACGGAGGCTGGAGTTCAGTTCGAGTACATGCAGCATCCAAGTCATGGGGCCTTTCTCAAAGGGGCGACCTTCCAGGCTTGTCCAAACGGCACGGCTTGTAGCTTGCAGAGCAACAATTTCACTCTGTGCGGTGTCGGCCACTTCCAGCCCCGAACTGGTCAGGGGACATGTTTGCAATGCCCAGTAGGCTTCTATTGCCCAGATGTGGGAATGTCCAAGCCCGTTGCTTGCCCTGCAGGCAGGATTTGTGACACGCTGGGCTTGGGAGTCCCCTTAAAAGCATGCCCCAAAGGCCACTACTGCTACCCCGGAACAAAGGCGATAGCGCCTTCTGCCCTGAACTTTACCAGCGGTTTCCTTCAGGATAGGGGCGACGGTACCATTCGTTTTTATCCCAACCTGCCCGAGGTGGCTGCACGGTGGCAGGTAATTCCACGTATGGCTCCTGAGCATCATGAATATCAGGTCGAGCACATCCCTCATGAACCTCCACTGGCAGAGACACCTTTTGTTTGCCCTAAAGGGACCTACTGTAGGCCTGGTACTACTACACCAGTAAGCTCACCGAAGAACTTCAGCACTCCACAGAAGTGCTTCGATGGCTTCTTCTGCCCGCAAGGATCGAGCACACCAGAAGGATCTGGTCCTTGCCCAACAGGTTATTTTTGTCCGGAGTATGACCGAGCGGTAAGGTGTCCTAAAGGGCATTTCTGTCCAGGAGTGGGTAATCTCAAACCCCGACAGTGCCTTCCTGGCAGCTTCAACCCACTGGAAACTCAGTCCAAATGCGAGCTTTGTCCCCTAGGTCATATTTGTCCCGGTTGGGGAAGAGAGTTACCAGAAACTTGCCCCGCGGGTTTCGTGTGTGCATCACTGGGCCTTTCGGTGCCAGTTGTAGAGTGTCCGCCAGGGTTCTATTGCGAGGAAGGCACAATGACGATGGATCCCTCCGATACCATCCAAAAGAAGCCTAAGCCCTGTAAACCTGGAACCTTCTGTTTAGGAGGTGTGGCGCATGACACGACTATTGAGTGGGTACCTAATACTCCCTCGGGTTCTACTGCACCTCAGCCTTGCATAGAGGGCATGTTCTGCGCAGCGGGTACGGTGTCCCCACAGCCAACTAATGCATGCTATCCGGGTCACTACTGCCCTCCAAACACAGAGTACCCCATAGAAACACCTCTGGGCTCGTTCAGTGGGACTCACGGATCGGTTGTGTCAACCCTGTGCTTTCCGGGGACTTACGCCTCACTGACTGGTATGGTGGCATGTGACCTCTGCCCAGCAGGCTTTTCTTGCAACGGATACGGCATTTATGAGCCAAGTGTGTGCCCTGCTGGAACATACCGCTCCATGGCAGATTCGCTGTCCTGTGTTCCGTGTCCCCTTGGCACTTGGTCCCGAGAAACGGGATTGACGGATATTTCCCAGTGTGAGCCTTGCCTTCCTGGCCGCATCTGTGCTACGAAAAAGTTAACCAATTTAGAGGACTCTTCGCCATGCCCTGCTGGCTATGTCTGCGGCGAAGGAACGGACAGCTCTGGACAGTTTGAGCATCCTTGTCCGGCCGGCTACTTTTGCTATGCTCAGAGTACCAATCAAGATATTCTATCGCAGCCCTGTCCTGCTGGATTTTATTGTGAGAGAGGTACGGAAGGCGACCAGTATAAGAAGAATAAGTGTGGGAACAACTACTTTTGCCCTGTGGGCTCTAGTGTCGGAGAAAGTCCAGAAACAGCTTGTCCCAATGGCACTACATCGGACTTGGGGTCTGCTTCTTTGAGCAGCTGCGAAATCAAGGTAGTGCCCGTGTGTAGCAAGAGCCCCTTGAAAAGTTACTACCCAAAGTTCTCGTACACTATCAACAACCGGACCATCAGCTTCGACTCCACGCTACAGACAGGTTACACAGGGGAGGTAGAAGTGGTGAAGAAGATCATGCCTGTCAATGTTACCAGATCGAGTCCGCTATGGCAAAACGACACTGCTGACGTGTTGGATATCTGTCCTCGAGAAGGCAGGGGAGGAGGAAAGACAAACATCACTGTCATCGGCAAACATTTTGCTGACAGTCCATCGCTTACCTGTCACTATATCAGTGAGAAGAGTAAGACTGTGCACGTCAAAAGCGGCGTATACAATTCATCCACTCGAGTCATTTGCCCCTCTCCAGATGGAAGCGTGGGAGACACTTACACAGTTCATATATCAAACTACGGCCGCCGGGAAAGCACTGCGTTCAGCACCTTTCTGATCCTGGATGACACTAATGAAGCTGTGAATCCTACCTGCTTAGAACGACGTTGGGAGGAAGAGCCCACAGACTTTGACACAGGATGGTACCTAATGAGAGGCATGTCGGAGGCACGCCTCCAGTTTGACTTTAGCCACATTCCGCCGAATATCATTTACGGTCAGCATTTCATGTTGGCGCTCTATGTGACACCAAGCATTTGCGAGGAGCAGGTATGCTCTGCTTCGAAGGACAAGATCACTACTAGAATGCAGCCATGTCAGCGTCCGATCGACTTAAGTCCATGGTTCAACTCTCCAACTGTAGACAAGCACTCGGTCTTCAATATCTCCATCCTGGCCCTGGAAGATTTGCTTCTGAAGGTGGAAGTACAGATTCTTTTCGGGAAGTACCTACCACTGGAGCCTTACTTCTATAATACGGGCACGGTAATTATAACACATCCTGAAAGGGCCTATGTTTCTATGGGAACCCAGCCAGAGATGAGACCTCTCTCTCCTCTCGTGTCGCAAGAGGAGCTAGAAGTGCCCCAAGACTACTTCTTCGTAGCGTTTTTCAATCGCTTGGCGCTTCAGTACGTCACTCAGCCATACAACCTACCTCCAAAGTTTGCTAAGCTAGAAAAAGGGAGAGTGTTGGTCCGTTACGGTGCTGATGAGACAGAGGACACTGTCATTGATCCTTCTCCTACCGTTAAGGATCAAACGACCTACTGGAGCGCCCCAGGCGTGACAGGTGAAGACACAATCAATATGATCGACACATACAGAGAGACCTTCATGCAGTTGAAGGGGACTGACTACAATCTTCAGACACTGACTCTTCCATATCTCCCCTTCATAAGCAACTGCAAGGGCTATGACAGCTTTATTCCACTTTTTTCTATTATGGAGAGTGAGAAGTGCAGCCTTCCCGAAGAGTCTCTCAGCTATCCAGGAGACTGGCAGAGGCGTCGGTATTCGGCACTTCCCCATTTGGATGACGTATATGTTGTCGGACCTCTTCAAGTACTGCAGGAGCCCATCTCTGACTGGTGTGAGGTGAAGATATCCTGTGCCTATGAAGAAGAGCTGAAACAGAAGGAGACCGAACCGAGGTGGTTCGAAGCTGAGCAAGATGCAATTCTTTTTGAGATACTCAACTTCCCCATTACCATGAGTCAATACGTCAGTGGTGGGGACCTTAGGGAGCAGGTTATCAAAGAGTATGGTCGGGATAACCTCATTCCTGTCAGAGTGGACCGAAACGCTGCGCTGGAGGTGGACGGAGGCTGCTCAACTGGCTGCTTTCCTCGTTCGGTCAAGCTTTCAGTGACCTACTATCAGATTACCGCGCGCACCAAGCGCATTATAAGTGCGAGTCTGGTGCTCAGCAAGTTTGACAAGAACATGCAGGACCGAAACTATGAGTTCGATGTTGACCTGCAGCCCTTGCCATGGATCGAGCTTGTGGTGAAGTTTGCCTTCGATCAGTATGTCTTCATCATCCTCTTCACCGTGATGGGAGGCTTTGCGGTGGTGATAGCGGGAATCTTTTGGGCGTTGACAAGGTTGGTTTATCTCCTATTGGCCTCCCATTAGGCATTCTATCTGCCCTTCTCTTCATTTACCTGTCGCTAACTGTACCGATTAACACAAAGGTTGATTTGATTACTACTAGCCACCCATTACACATTCTGTCCTCCCCTTCTTTCCGGATACCTGTCGCTGATTGTACCGACTGACACCTATCTCGCCTCCACTCAGGTTGACTACGCGATTGCAGTCACCTCCTCGCTTTCGGTTGTACTCTTACATAATGTTGGTAGCCCCGCCTTGCTTCTCAGGCGTCGTTCTTGCCCTGATCCCAATATCTATTGAGCTTTTTCTCCTATGGGCTTTCATCAACATGGACCGCGCCGCGGCTCTAATTGGTCTCTCCTTCGACACATCTCTCTCCTCCCTTCGGCACCGGTATACTCTCTCTTCCCCAGATACCGAGAACGTAGATAGTATCGTAAGAGGTAGAACAGGGATGGCGTTCATATTTTTCTCTCTCTACATGATGGTCATGAGCGCGAAGCTATACATTCTCAAGCCTGTGTCCATCGAGGAAAAAGAAGCTGAAGAAGAGGGCGAAGAGAGGGACGAGGAGCTGTGGCAGCCAACTGCGTGGAAGAGAATGCACTTCGTTTTGGTATCTCTCGGTGTAGCCCTCTACATGGTCCTCTATCTTGAGTTCTCCTTCTGGAGTCAATTTCCAGACCATATCTGGTTGATCTTGGTTGCTTCAAAAGTGGTTTTCAAAGTCTATGAAAGCGTAACGGGGGCGCTGATGAAAGAAGATCTATTCACAACGGCCCTGAAAAGTGCTCACGCTATCACCTTTGAGGTGATGACCATGGCAGCCAACGACTTTTTAGATTTCATCCTTACTTTCTACGTAGTCCTAGGCTTCACAATCCTTGAGAGAGTTTTCGCCGACCCAGCGATTGACGATGCCACGGACTACGCTCAGAAAATATTCAAAAAGGCGGCAGCGAAGGTAAAAGCGTTTGTTGCAAAGTTGAGGAAGAGGAAGTCAGGAATCAGAGAGAAAGCAAAGGAAAAGAAAGAAGCTGCCAAGAAAGGCGAGAATAAGTCAAAAGCAGGAGGAACAGATGAAAAAGAGACTGACGAAGAAGAGGAAGATGACAAAGAGGGAGAGACTGTGGAACCCATTCTCGATTCCCTCAACGGTTACGCTGCGGACGCTCTAGCTTCCATTTACGTGCCATTTCTCTTCGCCATTGTCATCTGGTTCGACAATGAGACGCAGTTTACCGAGCTGTATAACATCAGAGATCAGGATATGATTTACTATCTATTGTTTGGAGTGATCATCATCCCGTTCCAATACGTTGTTGATGTCCTCATTCACAACGGAGGAGAACTCTTCCATGGTTGGAAGGTGTACGACTATCTCGTCTACGCTCGTTATCGCTACCTTCAACGAGAGACGCGGTGGAAAGGCTTTGAGGATACTCAAGATGAATGCATAGAGGAGGGACTTCGGTCGCTTGACCAGATGTGCTTCTCTTCTCAGATGTATGCAATGTGCACCGTCCATACGACAGCCATTGTCTTCTTTACCCTTGGTATCGACATCATCATCCGATCGGACTACATACTCTTCGCCGATCCTGCTCTCCTCATAATTCTTCCTTATGTCTACGTGTCCTGTACGGTGGTCAAGCAACTAGTCATAGTCCTAGGCATTGTCCTACCTATCTGGAGGATCAAGCATCAAAAGACCGCGTGGCTCCAGGGAGAAGAAGAGGAGGAGTTGGGCCTTCCAACATTTGATGAACTGGAACAATTGAAAGGAGCTAGTCACGAGGAGTTCCTTATGAACCAGCGCCTAACCTCTGAAACGTTTAGGCACAAATTCCTTAATTATAACCGGGCATGGCTAGTTTCACAGCTTCCCAACATCTTGACGCCTCGCACTCTACGCCGAGGCCGGCCATACCTCATTCAACAGCTATCCAAGATCCTGGGGTCTGTTAACCCAGACATCTCCGATGACTCAGAGGATGAGGGCATGAAGTTTGGTGCCGTGGCTCTGTCAGCTCCTGCTCGTATTATGATTAGGCTCTGGCTGGCTAAGGCAAGGCGTCGGCGGCGTCTGATTGTCGCTGTGCAGCCAATTATAGCAGCCGCGCGGAAGGTGGAATGTGAGATTTGTCTCAGTCGAAAGCAGCTGCAAGTGGAGCTTGTGACGCCTTTAGAAGAGTTAGGGGATAAGTTTGAACAGCAGTTTCCCTCTGAGGAGTTTGATCAGGTTGCATGGAAGCAATTTTTTCAGAAGCATGCCCGGATGCGAACCATATGTCTCACCTGTTCTGGCGTAGAAAAGACCAGAGAACAAACTGAAGTTGGGGCTGGCGGAGGCCGAGCAAGGCGCTCGGTTGGCAACGCAATGCCATCTGCCTATCAGCCACAATTTCCTCCAGTCTATCTCAACCCGACCTCGAAGCTCATCATGCTCTCCTGGTACCGCAAAGCTCAAAGCCGGGTCTTCGGCGTCTTTGGCAAGAAGCGGGCCCAGGTCAACGTTAGCGATGACTCTGAAGACGACGATGCAATCAACCAGTTTGA
This sequence comes from Hyphochytrium catenoides, assembly GCA_900088475.1. Taxonomy (NCBI): domain Eukaryota; class Hyphochytriomycetes; order Hyphochytriales; family Hyphochytriaceae; genus Hyphochytrium; species Hyphochytrium catenoides. The sequence continues at coordinate 52,690 of FLMG01001044.1, forward strand.
GTGGGCTAAGAGACCTCTTAATCTCAATCCAGCATCAGTGGCTATTGCCAAAAAATGGCTAGGAACTGCCCGACAGTTGACTAACCAGAAAGAAGTAAGAGCGAGCGAGGCATCTTTACAGCTGCCCAAGCAGCAGAGGAAGAAGCCTCCTAGCAAAGGGGGAAGCAAATTAAAGAAGAAGTAGCTTTACCAGTAGGTTCTAACAGAAGTCTTCTCCCTAGATCGTTATATGTTTGCCATGGACGTCCATATTACCCTATGACACTGATCATTCCTTATCTATAAATTTAAGCCATCCTCTGTCAATCCACAGTGTCCTGTCTCTTCCAAACTTTGCAAAGCCTAGCATGGACCACTTCCGCCACACACGGATACGTAACTAGTCTTGCATTATTAATTAATGTTAGTCATCAATGCAACGTCCTCGGAGCTACGCCCTCTCGCTTTCTGTCCTCTGCCTCCACCTAAGAAGGACTTCGCACAGTCTTTCAAAAGAGAATACTGCACGAGGCAAGAGGAGAATAGCGCGAGGAAAGGAAAGACTGCTGCAGATACGGGCGATGTCCAAATATCCTGGGTAAGCGCCCATACTAGCAAGAGGCAGCCACCAGACTTTACCACGCGCCAATATTGAGACGCAAAAAGCGACTCCGGAAAGCCAGATAAGATTAAAAGCATAGATATTAGCAGCAACATTCCTAGAGAATGGTAGCCAATGAAGAGAGCAAACGCAAAAGTAGGATGGAGATACGGCGGAACGCAGAGATAGCCCAGAGCGTACGCAAAGATGACACCTGCCATCGCAATGCCTTGGGAAGGCACTTTCTGTAAAAGCACAGAGCTTTGTGCTATGTAGCGCCTATAGGCTGGCGAGGACCGAGCCCGAACTGTCAGAAAAGGTATCAGCCCAAACAATGCGCACAGAATGCCTCCCCGGGAAAGGAAGAGAGGGTAAGGAGAATCGTTGGACAGTTCTATTCGGAACTTGTACCAGCGCCAGTGGAGGTTCCAATAGACGTAAGGGACCCAGTACCAAGGATACATCTTCCTAGCTGTGTATCCAAAGGAGAGAGAACGACCTGGGATGTCACCCTGCACTTCAGTGCAGACATAGATGTCGAAGCTCCTCCTCTCATAGTAGAAGAAGTGGTTGATGTTGTACCAGAAAGGCAGGCGCTTCACGAGAGCAGACTCTCCTCCAATCGCAGTTTCAAGATGACTGCCTGCCTCGAAGAGAGGACCCATCTCGATGGCCGAAAACAGCCTGTTGGGCAGAAGTGAGATTCCAGTCATGGACTCGTTTGCCTGCCAGGTCACTCCTCATCTCCTGCCCTCTATGTAGGCTGACACTATCATCCTTGAATTCACTCAAGACAAACCCTGTCTGTTGCCCAGTCTCTCTCCCGCCTCTTCCACCTATCCCGTCTGATAATGCCTCTACCCCGTCTCAATCCTTACTCTTACTCCGTAGAATCATTGTCCTGTAATACCTGGGAATAAATCCCTGATCAATGCCTTTAAGCAAAGGGTCTTGCGCTTCCATGTCGACTAGCGCACCTTTTACGAGGTCCAAGGTCGCATTGTGCCCCGGTGTGACGACCCAAAGACCGATCGCATACACGAGAGGGTTAATGTGAACCGCACAAAATGGCCCGCAGGTGAAAAGATCATCCATATTGTACAGAACTAAGTTCTCTGGCTCCAGATACACAATCCGCTCGTAGTTGACAAGCTCCCAGAGCCTCAGCTTATTATACGAGTGCTCCAGATGGGCACGCCTGTCCGTCCTCGACGTCTAACAAGAAGGAGTATTAGGGTCATCGAAGGGGTTAACAACTGACTCCACCAAAAGTAACTGAGGTACTTCTAGGACAAAAGAAGCGTAAGCTCGACGACTTACTCGAGCAAACGGGTCTTTGATATTGAGCTTCACAACCTTGGCTCCATCGCGCGTCAGTACTTCCTCTGTCTCTGGCTTGGTGGCCTCAGGCACCAGTACGACCACGTCAAACCTCGTCTCGGTCTTTAGTAACGAGCGAAGCAACACTCGAGTAGCAAGCAAGAAACCTTCAGATTCACTGCCGGCATCGTAGTGAATCGTTGCGTAGGCGAAATGCCCTGTTCTTTCAGTGTATGGTGTCGCCTTGCCCTTGTGAATGGTCTTTGAACTGCACAGCAGGACTAAGACGGCAAGAAAAACGAATGGGATCCGCCGATGGCAGCTATTTCGGCGGCAAGATGCTGGCGCCATTATGTTCCACTTCCTTCGTGGATGTACTATGTACTCCTAAGATGAACAAGTTTGCTGATCATGAGAGTCAGCGGTATTGCTTAGTGCCCGCAAAGGGGCATCAATGTTCACTCCTTCGCGACCATTTGCAGAGTTGATAGACTACACTGGGTAACAATAAGCAATCCCTATACTCAGTAGCTGCAGTGTCAGCAGAGGAGCTCGTAGACCCGCTTGTAGGCTGACGATGAGCCTGCGATGAGCCATGTTCTGTCTATCTGCCGCGCTGCTGACGGCTGCGGCTGCGGCAGTCGGCACTCGCTTGGGCTTTGTCTGCAGTCTGCACTCATCGCTGAAGAGCCCAAAAGCCATCTGTAAGAATCAGAACTGAAAGCGGCTATCATAGGAGGATCTGTTACATGATAAACCAACATTCAGTCCATTATAGTTATCAAAACCGCCGAATCTCTGTTCTGTGTATTTTCTACAAGTACGAGGTACAGTCAACGACTTCTCCAACGGTAAAGCGACAATAACAGGAGAAGGTATACTACTAATGCGTTTGTCATGCATAAAGCAATAATAGACTAGTTTAAAAGATGGTCCTTGTACTCTTACGAAGGGATTATGGTGATAATATTAGGCGCCTATCTGGAGGACCAAAATGTGACAGCAATGCGACGAGTGACAAGTGCGAGACAGAGTGATCAAGAGCGGTGATCAAGGGGTCACTAACGGCAAACCTTCGAACGAGACAGAGCGGCATGGAGGTGAGCCGGTGACCAAAAGACAAGGAATGAACGGACCAGAGAATAAGGTATCTTATCCATCATCTTTTTCTTCTTTCCAGTTGCACTCTCTCTCTCTCTCTCTCTCTCTCTCTCTCTCTCTCTCTCTCCCTCTCTCGCTCTCTTTCTGTCCGCTTGCTCACTCTACTTCTCCTCTCCTCCTTTCCTCACATCCCGTCTTCACTGTCACTTACTTTCTCTTTATAACTCTTCTTCAACCAGGCATGACAAGCATTTCCTGCTGTTGAGATGAGGGTAAGGTAAGACGTCAAGCTCCCTCATCACCCAGAACAAGATTTGCCAGGCTCTAAACCTCTCACGGGCGGCTTGTAGCGCATACACTTGGTCCTCAGTCACTCCCACAGGCATGAAGCTGCAAGCAGGACTCGCACTCACTGCGCTGCTTAGCCTTTGGGGAGCGACGTCGGCATGCACTTCCATTGGAGTGGGGAAGCTTGCCAGCACGGACGGCTCAACGTTTGCCACTCATACCGCTGACAGCAAGACCGGAGACTTCCGAGCCATCAGAGTGCCACGAAACTATCATCTGGGTGCTGAGAGGCCTGTTTATCCGGGCTCTCTGACCTTTCCTAGATACGTCGGGTCATCTCGGGGAAAGAATAACTACAAGCCGCGGGATGGAGAGGAGCCAACAAAGCCAATCGGTTATATACCGGAGACCAACAGGAGTTATACGTATGCCTACTATGACGCTATCTATGGCGTCGTCAACGAGGCCGGACTAGGTAAGGTGAACCCTGGCGCCCTTTCTGTCTCCCTCGCCTGTATTCTTCTAAGCAGACTTACCTAGAGGGGCGTCGACCTCTCAGTGGTTAATCCTGCATATGAGCATCACAGTTCTGTCTCTCTAGTGTCTGACACGAAGGATCCTTTGCTTCTTGAAGAAAGAGAACACCCTCTCACATTTTCACTCCTCCATTGAACGCGTCGCAGGCATCGGCGAATCCACATGTGGCGGAAAGATCTTTGCCGCTATTCGGCCCAATGGCAAGGCATTGATGACTATTGATGAACTTACGCGCACCGCCCTCGAGCGCTGCGCAACGGCCCGTTGTGCGGTAGAACTTATGGGTGACTTAGCCTACAACTACGGCTTTGCTGCGGCCGAACCGGTGGCCGCGGAAGCAGGAGAAGCACTGGTGGTCAATGATAGGGAGGAAGTCTGGGTTTTCCACGTGACTGCAGGCGATTTCGAGGGCCGTCACGGCGTCTGGGTAGCTCAGAGACTGCCTCACGACCACATCACGGTGGTGCCAAACTTCTTCGTCATCGGAAAAGTGAACCTGGCAGACACCGATAACTATCTGGCGTCTCCTAACCTCTTCTCAGCTGCCAAGGAGAATGGGCTTTGGAAGGAGGAGGACGGAGAGTTTGAGTTCAACAAGGTGTACGGCAACGATCCCATGATCTATTCCTCCAGACGATGGTGGAGAGTCTTCTCCCTCGCTGCGCCCTCTCTAGCACTCCCTCCGACCCAAGACTACTATCCATTTTCTGTGAAGGTGGAGAAGAAAGTCTCAGCTGAGGATCTGATGTGGATGAATAGAGACCACTTTGAGGGCACTCCCTATGATCTCACGGCAAGCGTAGGTGGGTAGTAGACAAGGAGTCCGGCAGGCTTCTGCAGCAGCAATTGGCATAATTATTTCTTCTATTCTCTGCTTTGCCCTTGCGTTCAGGTGGAGGTCCTTTTGGAATGGCTGATCGATGGGAGAATGAGCCTCGCCTGTCCTGGGAACGTGCGATATCTATCCATCGCACACTGTATAGCACAGTGATACAAGCGAGACCTCACAAGCCAGGTAAAATGAGGAGAACAGCTAGAAGCCTATGCGCTCTCTAAAAGAGTTCTGGAGACGTTGTTTTGAAAGAAGGAATAAAGTCAGTTGCTAGGCTAGAGCTGGGAGGCGAAGAGGTTTTCATGAAAAGTACTCTTGGGAGAATAGGGAGAATAGCCTTGTTATCTCAACCAGGGGGAGAAGAGAAAGATGACACGGGTCTCCCGATTGAGATCCTTATGCTGTCTTTCGTAGGCTTTTACGGCACTATCCTTTGGTTCGGCTTCGATTCCCCCCACGCGTCGGCTTACACGCCCGTATACGCGGGCAGCGAGGGAATGGGAAAGCCCTACAGCACAGGGTAAGTTTTGCCATCTAATAGTTCTGATCGTAGTACTGCCTCAATGTTCCACCCAAACAACTACCTTTGGTTCTGTTACTCTCGGCTTGGCTTGGGTGGCTCTCCTCACAGATGCACAGAGTTCGCTGACCGCTGCTTGGCCTCGACGGACGGTTACGTTTCCGTCTTCCTCGTTATTGTGTCCTTGTCTCTCTCTCTCCTCGTAGGTCCCAGCTGCTGTACACCTCTGACAGCATGTGGTGGGTGAACAACCTCCTCTCCAACTATCTTAACCTTCGGTATAAGTGTATCATTGGGGACATCCAGACGAAGATTAGGGAAGTAGAGACCCGGGCATTTCAAGAGATCGAGGAGGTGGATAGAAAGGTGGCCAAGGCGATGGAGAAGGATGAGGAGGTAAGGGAAACGAAGGAGAGCGTGAGGGGCAGTGAGATTGGGCAAAGAAGAAGGAGGTTACATGCTTCCTTGGAAAAGGCAATGAAGTGGTGCAGCATCGCACACTTGCCTTCCTCTTGGGAGGCCTTATTAGAGGTAGTCACAGGTCAAAGTAACGTCTAGCCAACTGGAGAGGGGAGGAGAGCGAGGACAGAGGAAACCTTTATGAAGACGTCATCCATAGTTATTATGTAGCGGAAGGGTCCCCTCATTCTGCTGAAAGGGTATTCTAAAGGAAGAAAGGGAAGAAGTTGAAGAGAGATAGACTGTAGGATGACTCTCACTTTCTCCTTTATTTCTCTGTTAGCATCTGGCTCGGCGGATTGTCTCAGAATACACCGAGCGGGCTGCCGTGCGCCTTCATCGGGAATGGCAGGAGCTCTCATCGCTGGTGTTTACCAAGTACAATGACGGATATGTCAATCTGCCGACCGTGGGAGCAGACTCTTGTGCCTACCCCGTCTGGTGGCACGACCTACAGATCCAGGTAAGGGCACAACTTGGCAAGTTGACTCATTCCAAGACAGCGTTTTCAGCTCTATGGCTCGTAACTCCTTGCCTATACTACTTCTTCCGACTAGTAGTATTGAGAGTGTCTACTCTGGCAACTCTCTATCCCTGCATTCTTAGATGAGACCTTTCGGGACGCCTAACACAGCCGCCTTTCTCTGATGACGCAGTACGACGCTCAGAAACTGGCCTCTCCGACTCCATCTGAGATATCCGCAGAAAGTTCTTCCGTCGACATCGTCAAGCTCGCAAACAGCAGGTCTTCACATCTATTTGGATTCCTCTGCGCCCTCGTTGGACTCGTTGCAGGCGCGTTCTTAGGAGCTCACGTCTCGTCCAGGAGAAGTAGGTCAGGTTACGCTGTCGTGCCCTAGAGTGATCTAAAGACTTTGCGTTGGAGGGAACAGACAATCGAAAGAGATAAATAGAGAAGAGTAGTGTCTGCGCCATTTGAGCCGGTGCAGAGTCAGGGACCTTTTGGAAGTAACAGCTAATAGAAGCTTGTGCTATCATCTGCGGTTGCCTTCTCAACTTTAGATGGTGGGCGCCTTGACTAAAAGCTGACCCGAAACGGCAATGGAGGACAGCGTAGGAGCTTTTGCTGATCTCTCGCTTTATAGCCCTTCTCATGGTGTCCTTTCCTGAGCCCAGGCATCGCACAGAACACCTCTTCCTGCGTCTTCCTCTCTATGTCAATCTTTACCCGGAACATCTTCCTTTATGTCGCTCTGGAAACACTTTTTTTCCGATACAAGGAGGCAGCAGGATGTTGTGCGTGGGGCAAATAAATATAAGAGATATAGTACGTGGCCGTCTCTCACCCGCTATAGGCTAGGTTGGGACTGCCGTCAAGGTCTCAATGGCTCTGTGCTTCCCTCTGGCCTAACTCAATCTCTAACTGCTGCGCGGAGACGGTATCTAACATTGTCTATGAACTTCTCCAGCCCCTTTGTCTCTTCCCTCATATGAAGGAGAAAGGTCTCCACAAGGTCTCGCCCAACTACGTTATCAACGAAAAGCAAGCTCTCTTCTGCCAGACACAGAGCCCTTGACTTTTCTGCTTCTTGACTAGCATCCTGTACCTGCGTCTCCCGGGAGGAAGAGACGGGGAGCTTGAGAAGGATGTCTACTCCCACACCAGCAAGGATCGAGGAGAGAATGCAAGGAAGATGGGCTTCAATTCTCATCCAACAATGCTTCAACAATAGCAGAAGAGTCTCTAAAGCCTCTTCTCTCACTCTTTCTTGAGGGCTGCGCAAGTAGTTTCCCTTCTCTAATGCCCTGAGTGCCGTCCCAAAGTACTTCACAAGCAGGAAAGACCGAGGCAAGCCCATTTCTATGACAAAAGGCCTGAGTCCCGCCAGCACTGAGACCTTTACTGACTGGGAGGTTTGGTATGGCATGTCCCTCAGTACTCGAAAGAAGAACTTCTCAAAGAAAGGAGAAGAGGAGGATCCTTGTAAGAGAGTCTCTGCATTCTTTGTAGGATTCTCTCCCAGGCCTCTCTCCTTAGTGCAGAACGCAGCAATTGTAGGTAGCAGAAGAGAGAGAACAGCAGCGTCTCGGGACGTAAGAGAGTCCTCCAGAATCTTTGAGATGACTGGCGCAAACCAACGAACCTCCGTGGTCGTAACTTGGTCGAGAGCGCTTGAAAGGACCCTAATCCCTGGGATACCCAGGGCATAGGAACAAAAAATTGGCAGGATAGGTGAGCGACCGGGTAGAGATGAAGGCAGCTTAGCTACGAGCTTAGTCTTCAATAATCGGCCGGAAACAAATGCAGGCATAGATAGGAGAAGACTCCAACGAATATAACAGGACAGCGAAGGCAGCGAGCCAGGGGCAAATCTTGCCTCCTTTTCGAGAGTCGTGCCGTTCCAAGGGCAGAGAGGGTGAGCTCTTTGAAGTCGTAGCGAGTGGGAAAGAGGGGGAGACGGGAAGCAGCTAAGGAGACTAAGCAAAAGGCATTAAATAGAGCTAAAGCAAGGGCATTTACCTAGCAGCTGGTGGGTCTGGGACGTATAGTCATCAATCATTGGCCCACACAGAGGGAGAACCTTGCCCAGGAGGTTGAAGTCTTCCTCTTCGTCCCTCAATCCCTTGGATGCTAGAGAAACTACCCAGGAGCCGAAAGCAAACTTTGCCAGTTCGTTTTCTTTCTCTTTCCATTTCTCTCCTGAGAGCCTAGCGGCTAGGTTGTGAAAGATAGATGATAAGCTGCTGCCGACTGCCTTCACTGTTGAGCTCTCTTCTACACTCTTTGCTTGAGCACCAGTCCTCACTCTTTGAGAAAAGGAAGGACGAGAGGGCTTATTAACGAGACATTCAAGGAGTGTCCTGCTCGCTCTCTGTATCTTCTCTCCGGATAGCCCTCCCCATGGGGCCTGTTCCCCTTCATAGGAGAGAGCAAGCAGAAGCTCTACGAGTTTTGTCCTAAGTGACCGCAAAGAGTCAATCTGTTCACTCTCCGCTTTTTCGTTAACCTCGTCTTCTACTCTGGAGAGTCGAAAGACAAGAGGATGAGCCGAGATGCAGCGGAGAAGAATCTCTAGACAAAGTGAGGCAGCTGAGCGGGCGGGAGAGACTGAGGATGTCTCGCCATCTGAAGGCCGCTCTCCGACAGCAAATAAGGCGAGTTCTGTTGCGGAGACTAGCAGGTGGTGGAAAGAGGGGAAGAAGAGAGAAGGACCCGTGTCCTCCCCTTTAAGATTTGCTGGTTCTCTCTCTGTCCACTGTCCTTCGGCTTGGCCGTTCAGCAGTGCCTCTAAGACCTTCAGCGGGAAGACGAGCCCCCGCAGACTTTCAGTCTCGAATGTGAAGACAACGAGCCTCTGGACCGCGCGCAAAAGCTCTTCCTCCTCCTCTTTCACTGTATTTGAACCTGCCTGTCTTGCCGTTCTAGTTAGACCAGCAGCTACACGATGACAGAGCGGGAGAAAGTAGGAGAGATTGCGCTCGTCCTTCTCTTCTCCTCTTTCTTCTCTTCTCATTCTCTCCACCGTCACGCACACGACTTCCCAAAAAGAACCAGATAGGCCAAGAACAGGCTGCTGGGGAGAGGGAGAAAGAAGAGATAGTGCGGCAGGATGAAAGGCTCCCCTTAAAATAAGCGACGCGCGGGCGAGATCTGTAGCATTGTCTGTCATCTCTTGGAAGTGGCCCCAAGCTCGAGAGAGAATGGTCTCTGTTGCACTGGAGAGAATGCGAGGAAGAGGTGGAAGAGAAAGAGAGGATGCTGTCTCTTTCCATCTCCAGCTAGCCGTTTCCAAGGCTCTTACGGCCGCCAGAGCTGTCAGAGCTGCGTCATTGCCTTTGCGGTCCCTCTGTGTTACCTCTTCTCCTGCCAGCGCGATGTAAAAGAGAGACAAGGTGCCCTGCACTTCTCTTTCAAGTGCGCTGCAGAGTCTCTCTTGCATCTGTTGGCCTTCCTCTTCCACCGGCTGGGCTGCGTGAGATGAGAGGGAGAGAAGCTCAGAGGCCTCCCCAGAGCCAAATGGACAGAGACAACTCATTGCAATGTACAGGCCAACAGCTCCTGATGGGGAGAGAGAAGGATATGGAGCAACAGGGAGAGAAGAAGAGCAAGACGTGGAGCCTACTTCTCGCTCAAATATTGCCTTGCTAAGCCTCTCCCTCAATGCAGAAGAGAGAGGAGAGAAGGAGTTTAGGTAGATATCGAGCTCAGTCTCTTTCTCTTCCAGGTCCAGGACTGCAAAGCCTAAGAGCCAGAGCTGCAGGCCAAGAGAGACCGCAAAGAGAGAGAGGCCGAGGTTTCTCTCCCTACTGAAACTTCTGTTACGCTTCTCTTCTTCCTGTTTTAGCCACTGAAGTGCAAATGAGGAGACGGCCTGGAGAGCCCGGTAAAGATTTCTTCTCCTTGTTCGCTCTGTCTCATCATTCTCTCTCTTCTCCTCTCGGCTTCTGAGAGTATCCCGAACTTCTATCTTTAGCACAGAGAGAAAACAGTGGAGGAGCTCTAGTGCCCTGCCCTCGCTTTCTTCTTCCATCTTTTCTTTGCCCTCCAGCTCCTGCTTTCCTGACTGGTAAAGGTCCGTAACCACCCTGAAGGAGAGAGACTCTGTCTCTCTCTGCGCCCAAATAAAGGAGAGCACTGCCCTAATGTTTAGCTCTGTCTCGTCGCTGAGGTTGGAGTCGCTGTCCCCTGTTAGCAGCTCTGTTAGACTGTCCTCGTCTTCTGACCATTTCTCATCACGCTCATGCTGCTCACTTCTCTGGCGCGTCCAACTCGCCTGCACAGATTGGAGGAGATCTGGCAGCTGAAACAGAGGCACCTCTTCCATCCCTCAACCCCGTCTCCCCCAAGGGATGAGCACCTTGCGTTCTTTCACTCCTCAAAATGTGGCCATGAACGAAGGTTAGTCCTGCCACACGCGACCCTCTCTCTGAAGCTGCAGCTAGACTTGAAGGGAGTAGTATCGTTGTGCCTGCTTCGTGTTCCCCAGTATTCCAGCTCTGTCTTTTCTCTCTTCCCGTTCTTCTCTCTCCCCCTCTCACCTCTGTCTGTCTCTCTCTCTCTCTCTCTCTCTCTCTCTCTCTCTCTCTCTCTCTCTCTCCCCCCTCCCCTGTCACCTGCTGCTGCTGCTGCTGCTCTGTCCCATTCTGAAGCTTCATCATCGCCCGCAGACAAAGCCAAGAATCCATCAGAACAAAGTGACAACAACAGCGCATCTCAGAACTCCTCCAGAGGTATGTGAGGTATCCTCATTCAGAATGAGTGAATATGATGTTGCCGAATCAAGCTGACTATCACCAGATCTATTCTCAATGTATTTCGCCACACCTGAGAGACAGAGGGCCTAGAGATATGATTCGAACGTGAATAAGAGCGAGGTGACCGAGATAGAGTATTACTAGGTTTGGATACTGTACTTGCGAAGAGACATCGGGAGGGAGAGAGACAGAGACACGCCAATCTACGATAAATCAGTGTTTTGCCGTCGAGACAGAGACATGAAAAATGGAAGGAAGAGTCCCGATGGGTCAGGAAGATTAGGAGACAGAGAGAGAGACAGAGTCAGGGGGAAGATGTGAGACAGAGTTATGGAGAGAGGGAGAAAGAGACAGAGAGGGAAGCACTAGAGAGACAGACGAAGAAAGAGACAGAGAAAGAGTGAAATGAACGGCGCTGCGCCACTGGAACCTCGAACCCTGGCCGCGTCTCCTCTTTCCACACATCTTCGCTTTCTCTCTGGCAAAGCCGGCCGCTTGCCTTCAGAAGAGACTCTCTCTCTCTCTCTCGCCTCTCCCCTCGTCTCTCACCGCCGGGCCGGCTGGTGGATCGCGTCTCTATGAAGCTCTGACTGCCAAAGAAGAAAAGATGGAGATCGGGAAGTTGAAGGTAGAGAGGAGGTTTCTTTGTCTGTTGAATTCGCCTCTCCGTATCTTCTCATCTCAGTTGTATCTCTTTGCTGTGTGTCACTGTCCCTTTCTCTCTCGTTTTGCGTCCATTCCACATCCTGACGACTGTTTGCTGGTCAGGTGCCAGAGCTAAAGCGCAAGTTGAAGGAGCTCGGCCTAGACACGGAAGGAACCAAGGTTGGAACACCTCTTGTAGGAGAGAGAGTGTCATGAGAGAGAGAGAGAGAGAAGAGTGAAAGAGATGCTTTCATACGAGAGAAGCGGAGGAATTCAGAGAAGGAGAAAGCTTAAGGGAGATGAGGAGCAGGGAGAGGACGGCAAGAGGGCGCTGATGACCAAACAAAGCTGAGAACTCTTTGAAGAAAGACTATTTATTCGCTTTACCTGGCTGAGCCCCTGCCGAACGCCTCTCTCTCGGCCTTTCTCTCTCGGCCTCTCTCTCTTTTCCACGTTTGCATTACTGACGAAAGCCTGTGATTCCCCATCCTTGTCCTTCTCATCTGTCTTTCTCTCTCTGAACTTCCTGTGTACAGGCCGAGCTGGTGGCTAGACTCCAAGAAACCGCGACCCAGTCGCCCTCTGACCGAGAACAGAGAAAGGAAGGAGAAGGTGACAATGGGACAGCCAGTGAAGGCAGGATCAAGACAGAAGACGACACTAAGGAAGAGAAGGTAACTTCTGTCCTCCTCTCGTCTTCGATGTTTGAACTCTCTTCCTCGTTCCCTCTCTCTCCCTTTGTCCATATCGCCGTATCTCGCCTTACTTCAGTTTCTGCCTTAACCTCCTTGTCTTGGCTCCCACTCTTCTAGCTCACTCTTGGTTTTTCCTTACTCCTTTAATGTCCCATTAGGCAGCCAGGACCATACCGAGAGCGAAGCGAGCAAGGACGCAGGAGGACAAAGAGCCTCCTTCTTCAAGGTAATATCATCGTCTCTCTCCCTCCCTGTGTCTCTCTATTCTTCTCGTCTGCGCCATATCATCTCTTCCCCTGTGTTGTTCACCGAACTCTATCTTCCGAGAAGCTTGCTCTCGCTCCGCAAGAGATTAACAATCTAGGCAGTACTATCTGGTCACCTTTAGACGCATCTTTCCCTTCCATCTCCTCTCTATTTGCTGTTTATTTGTCTCCCTTCTTTGCCCCTAGGCCAGGCTGCTCTGACCCTCCTCTCCTTCTTTGTTTGACTCGTGACTATTGCCCTCGACGCACTAACTCTCTTGCTGCTCTTTTAGCAAGCCCCCAAGCAGAACACTTCGAGTAGACAACTTTGTGCGACCGTTTCCTCTCCAGGAAGCTAAGGTGAGCTCTCAACATGGGATTGAGAACAAAGCACCGAGAGAGGGAGAGAGGCAGAGAGAGAGAGAAAGAAAGAGGGAAAGATGAAGAACCTGGGAAGGAAATGTGGGACGATGCATGGGACTCAGCTTCTGTCTCTCTTCTCTCAGCTGCTGATGGAGGAGTATGGCCAGCTGGTCGAAGAAGGATTTTGGATGGACCGCTTTCGCACACACTGCTATGCTACCTTCTCTAGCGTGGAAGAGGTACTGAATTGGTTCCCTTCTCTCTCTCTCTTTTCTCTGTCTTTATTTCCCTGCCCTTCCTTTTTGTTCACTGCTAGGTTACCAAGCTGCGAAGCTAGACCTCTTGCTCTCCCTCCCTGTCTCTATTGCACTCAATGGTCCTTTCATTTTTTCTTCTTGGCTCCTACGATGACCTATCTTCCC
>FLMG01001047.1:0-14934 GCA_900088475.1 Hyphochytrium catenoides
GCACTTGATCTCTACTTCTTCTTTCTCTCTTCTTGAGTGCAAGCAGCTGCCTCTTGTCAGGCCCTTTGGCGTCATTGGCCGCTTTTCCGGGAGGGAAGAGGGCGCGCACTGAGCTAATAAATTCTTACGGACCAGACAGTCTCTGCAGACGCGAAGCGGGGCAAAGAAGCCACGAGGAGGGGAGACAGAGAGAGAAAGAGAGAGAAAGAGAGAGAGAGAGAGAGAGAGAGAGAGAGAGAAAAAGAAAGTGGCAAGTATGTTTGGCTATTTCACTGGCTCCAACCAGTCCAGTGGCCGAGATCAGCAGCGAAGCAGCACTTCTTCCTCTCCCCATACCCGTTCCTCATCTTCTTCAGTATCTTCCAGGAGCAGCGGCTCTCTTTCCAAGTGTTCCCACTATGAGCGGCAATGCCAAGTGAAAGCTCCGTGTTGTGGCAAGTTCTTCCCCTGTCGCCTTTGCCACGATAGCGCGCTGCCAGAAGATTGGGAGACTGCACCTCCGCGGCCAGGACAATGCAACCAGAAGATGAACCGGCACGCCGTGCAAGAGATCCAATGCAACGCCTGTGGGACCGTCCAGTCCGTATCGAATCACTGCGTCAACAGCTCGTGTGCCATACAGTTTGGCCACTATTTCTGTCCGACTTGTCGTCTTTATGCCACTCCGTCGGCCAAGGGAATCTACCATTGCGAGGGCTGTGGCATCTGCAGAGTAGGACAGGGCCTGGACGTAGACTTCTTTCACTGTGAGACGTGCCAGGGCTGCTTTACCCTGGACTCTAAGGATGAGCACATCTGTTTCAAGGGTTCTCTCTCTCGGGACTGTCCCATTTGCTTGGAATATATGTTTGACAGTCGAGAGATGTGCTCCGTGGGGAGAAACTGTGGGCACGCAATGCATTCTTCTTGCTATAAGCAGTTTGTAAGGCAGGGTTACCGAGACTGTCCTGCATGCTTCAAGCCCTTGTTCTAAGCCCTAGGAACTATGAAGAGACCGACGCTAATGATAGTGAGGAGCCGACTGTATACTAGAATTCTAAAGTTCATTTATCGACCGCGATTGCTTATCTTCCTGCCTTCCTGGACTGAAGAGCAGAAACTCCTCTCATGGATCTGTCACCCTGGGAGCCTGCAGAATGAAGGAAAGCTAGGTAATAATGAATTATTGAGAGGAAAGGCTCTTAAGTCGTACACCTTGGACCGCAGGTCAAACGACGATGCCCCCATCGGTCTCAGGAATTGCAACGCCCTGGCGCTGGGTTGATCGATAAAGATATTTCAAGACAGCCATTGTCTCAGTGCAGCTCTTATCTTCATGTTACCCTGCCTCGCTTTCTCCGACACCACGGCTTATAAGATGCATCCACTGCACTGTCTCTCTGTCTACCACGAAGCTTCATAGGAAAGCTATGGACCTTCTGTGCACAGCCCTTCCCCAGAGACCCACAGATCAGGAAGAGACGGCTACTACTGCCAATGGAGAGAGTGCCCAGCCAGCTCTGAAGCAGTCTGCAGAATGCAGAACAAAGAAGAGAGATCTGTGCTTGCAGCATAGACAGATCTTTCCAGAATTAAGCGACTAAAGAGGGTTGACTGGTGTGGGTGATGGCCCAAGGCTCATTTGTAATCTCTATGACGTAACGGCTATAAAACGAAATAGGATAAAGACTATTTGTTTCCCAAATATATCCATAAATGCGACAATCTAGGGACACACTCTAGGTGGTGGAGCTGGTGCTACTGACTAGGCAGACAGAGTGCGGATAATGCAAGAGAAAGAATAGAAGAGATATGAGAGTGGTAGAGGGGTGAGAGAGAGAGGGAATGAAAGGATAAAAATAGAGAGAAAGGAGAGACCGAGTCGAAAAGAGAGAGAATGAGTGAGACAGAGAGAGAGAAAGAAAGAAAGAGCGAGAGAGGGAAAGGAGAGAGAGAGAGAGAGAGAGAGAGGAGGGAAAGAAAGATAGAAAGAGCGAGAGAGAGAGAGAGAGAGCGTGCGCAGAGAGAGAGAGAGCGAGCGAGCGAGAGAGAGAGCGAGAGAGAGAGAGATAGAAGGAAGAGAGCGAGAACGAGAGAGAGAGAGAGAGCGAGCGAGAGAGAGGCACAGATTACCTAGCATATTACCTCTCCCAGACACCTGCAGATTGCTTGCCAGAGATCTGAAGCTCTTTATAACAGTTGCCTATCTTCCTGAAGAGAGACAGTCATTCCGGAGCCGTAGAGGCAATCAAAGCGTTCAAATCATGTCTTCGGGTTGGGGCCTCGAGGGCCTCCAGAGCCGTTGCTATCCTTTCTGGGCCGACTTCATGAAGTGCATGGTAACCTTCGCTGCCGTCTCTTTGAAACATTCTTCTCTCTCTCTGTTTCTCTCGCTAGCTCTTTCTCTCTCTTGTTCTCTCTCTCTCTCTTGTTCTCTCTCTCTCTCTTGCTCTCTCTCTCTCTTTCTCTCTCCTTCTTATCTCTCTTTAGTTTACCTCCAAGGTCTTTGGTTGTCTGTCCTCAAGCTCAAACATCTATCTCTATTCTCTGTCTCTTTAGGCATGTGCCATTGTTAGTCATCCTCTCTGTGTCTCTTCCTTACCATGCGATTCTCCATCGGCTCGTCTCTCTCTTCAGGAATTTCTCTTGAAGAGTTTATCCTTCTCTTTATTGTTTTCTATGTCCTGGCTTTGTCCTTCCCACTCTTTTTTCCCTCATGTTCGTCTATGATGTTTTCCTTTTCTTCGTCCTCCGCTCTCGACGGCTCCAAACTTCGCTGATTCATAAACCTCTCTGAACGGTTCATTCTCTCTCTCTCTCTCTCTCCTGTTCTCACCCTTCTCGCTGTCTCTTCTTCTCGCTCTCTATTCTTTCTCTCTCTCTCACTCTCTTTTGCCCATTGCGGTCTGGCCCCTGGGTCACTGAAGCAACAAACGGACGATGTGAAAGAGTGCGTTCCTTACAGAGAAGACTACGAGGAATGCTTATATCATAGAAAGGAGGTGGGACTAGACGGGCTCCTAAACTTTCAAGCATCTCTCTCTTTTCTCTCTGCTTCTCTCCCTCTGTCTGTCTCCATTCCTCTCTTACGCTTTGGTCCCTAATTTCTTGGCTCTCTCTGGCCATCCATCACTCTGCCCCCACAGTTTGCAAGAAGAGCAGCAATCCAAGCAGAGTACGAGAGGCAACAGAAGGGAAAGGAACAGAGAGAGAAGAGCGGACATTAGTTAGACGCTTTACATGGCCAAACTCTCTTTGGAAAGACTTGTGATGTTCTTTACTAACGGCAAAACGAGGAGAGAAGTCACTCTTTCGAAAGAGGATAAGAGTGGCAACTAAGGAGAGAGACAAGGGAGAGAGAGAGAGAGAGGCACTTGCGCAGAGGGGGAGATGTTCTCCTTTCTCTCAGTATTCTTATGTAGCATTGTCCCTGAGACTTTGTCATCTATGTGGAATGAAAAGAGCTAGCTTGCCTCTGATCCTATAATCCTTCCGCTTTCCCCTCCTAGAGGAAAGAAAGGAAAGACAGAGAGAGAGAGAGAACACAGAGAAACAGAGGGAAGGAACAGAGAACTGGATGATGGAAAAGGGAAAGGAGGAAGCGAGCTTCTTAGTCTCTCTTCCTTACAAGTCGAATACGTTGACTTTCTTTCTTTCTTGGGTCTTTGCTTCAATCTCCTTTGGTGGAGATCCCTTGCCATACTTTTGCCCAAAGTCATCTCTCAGCTGCGAGTATTTTGACTCCCTCGCCTAAAGAAACAGTGGTGACGAAGAGAGAGAGAGTAGGAGATAGTCGTGAGACGACAACACTACGGAAGGGCTTCTCCAGGTAGAGAAAGAGTAGGAATAGAAAGACATGGCGGCCAGACGGAGAAAGTTAGCGATAGAAGAGACCTTTGAAAGAGGCGATGCCCGTAAGACGGAAAGAGAACACCTCTTTTACCTGTCCTTTCTCTTGATCAGAAACAGCCATGAGCTCATCCTCTCGGCTGATCATTAGCCTGTAACCCATCTCTTCCACTTCTCTGGCTGTCCGCAAGTTCTTGCTGGCAAGGAAGCGTAGGTTCTCCATGAGGAAGAGGGCCACAAGAATGTACGAGAGATCGTATTTATGCACGTCAAAGCGGTGTAGATCTTCGTCACTACGCAGAGAGGTGACCGATGACCCGTCGTCAGACAGCAATAGGGAGAGGACATATCGCCAGCAGCAGAGGAGAGAAGAGAATGCAGAGCCGTTGACTAGAGAGAGAGAGGATAAGGACTAAAGAAGGACACTGACAACAGGCTAAAAGCACTGTGGCCGACGGGGAGAGATGACGTAGAAGAGGAGCGGCGGTAAACAAGAGTGTCGGATTGCGCCAATTGGAGATGGAGACATTGAGGAGATGCTACCTTAGATGCAGGTCGTCTTGATGGTACGTGAGCCACGCCATAACGTCCTTCGCCTTGGCCCAGATAAGCACAGCGAGGAGAATCTCTGCGCAGCAGATGGGAATGGATAGCCAGCAGGAGAGAGAGAGCACCGGGTTGCAACTCTCATTGTTCACCCCGCACCAGCTCAAGACCACAGTCACGGCGAGTAAGCCACCAAGGCCAAGGATAGGAACTACAAGCAGCAAACGAGCCGGGCACAATGCACAGTTAGGAGGCACGCCTTGACGAGGGACGCAGAGTAAAAAGCAGTGCGGCAAAAGGAGGTACAAGCGCTGGTGGAGGTAACATTAGGCAAGACGCATTTGGTTCAAAGGTCACAGATCTAGGAAGACAAACCTGAAAGCCATTCTGGCGCGTAGTGATTTACAGCTGTTGGAAAGGGAAGAAGCGGCGACCAATTAGCATGGCATCTTCTCTCTCTGTCTCTCTCTCTCTGTCTCTCTCTCTCTGTCTGATTGTCTCTGCTTCTGTCCGTCTCTCTCTCTCTCTCTCTCTCTCTGTATCTCGTTCTCTGTCTCTCTCACTCTTGCACTACATGTAGCGACATCCAGAATAGAGTTTAGGGCCTGCCTTACCTAGATATGTGCCATATGATAGCAGTAGGCAACCTGCATACAATGACAGGAAAAGGCTTAGAAGGATGAGCAATGGTCCTGCAACAAAAGGGTTTTCACTTTTACCGGCGGCCAGGTCTATGATGTTGAATAGGAATAGGGCGCTTGTCGAGCAAAAGAACTGTAGGCAGTTCACGGCTCTTGCCATGACTTCTCGGTGTCCCTCAACGCAACCTATTCAAAAGCGATTTAATAGAGACCGTTACTGGAAGTTCCACACTTGTCATCGGCTATGTTTGCCGCTGCTAAGGTTCTTCACGATGGATGACCTTACCTGCGCAGGCCTTTTTAATTTATAACCTTGTGGTCGTACAACGATAGACGTTCGAGTTACTATCGACCTTCTTGTTTCCCTTTAAAACAAGAACAATTTCTGGTGACACAACCTCAGCGATGGGTGTCTCTTCTATCGGGACAGTGGCAGGTCTTTGTGATCATTGCCAACCTCCTTGTACGTCTCAGTCATCAACAGCCAGAGGTCTGAATCTTCGTTCTGATCTTCAGAATGTGGGCGAAGATCTCTGTCGAATGCGCGAAAAGCTCCAGTTCCCCCGTTGAAGAATCTCTGTCGCTTCCTGTGGACCCATGGGCCGACCCAAAATTCAACCTGGGTAACCAGAGACCATACATTTACTAAAGGTTGATTATGGGACCCATATAACCTAATTGAAGGTCTAGTTCTCATTGCTTCCTAAAACATCATTCTCAGTTTCGTACTTTTGCGGTTCTGAATCTATCTTTGGCTGTTGCAGGAGGTGGAATTAGCAACCTGAACCTGTAATGTTACAATCTGTGTATTCTCTCTCTTATACAGGGGGAAGACTGAAAGCGACATTGGAAACACAGAGGAACAGAGAAGAGAACTTACAGAGTTTTTAGAGACGCAATGAGCTGCAGAAGAGCTCCGATCTTCAACCGTGAGCTACACAGATCTCTCAGGATTGTGGCAGATAGAGGACTAACACTCGCGGAGAAAGAGCAAGCAGTGTGCATGGTGGAAGCCCTACGCACTGCGGGGTCATTAAGAGAATGTCTGACTTAGAAAAGGACTAAGTCCGGCAAACGCCACCCTTGGACTCAGGACATCTCCGTAATGAGGTCATTCTCTTGCCAACTGCGTGACATGTTCATCTTCTACTAGTCATGATTGCTCCTAGCTGCCGTACGTAGAGGGTCCATGGCTTGCGCCTAGCAAGCGTCGAACATAAGATCAGAAGGAGGTCCGCGCGTCATGAGCAGGAGAAGGAGAATCTCGCTTACCGAGGAGGAGAGAACAGCCCTAAGGGAAGTTCTAGATGGATCCCAAGAGCTCTTCTATGGTCTCTTGCTGCTAAAGAAGACAGAACATCTCAACCTCGCTCCTCTTCTTCTCGGAGTGTTTGGTGGCGAGTTTCTTCTCTCCCGACGCTTTGACGCGGATATGGTCACTGCTGTCTGCCGTTCTGGTGCCCTTCCCATGGCTCTGTGTACACAGCACTATCCTGGCTCAAGGGACGAATATCTTTTAATGATAAAGCTCCATGAGCGGCGATGCGTGGTAAGGTGGGAAGATCTACGTGTGCATAAGTCAACAAAGAAGAAGGCGAAGAAGTTCTCTGTCTCCATCGACAAAGTCTTTTCCAGAGTGTTAGCTAAGTGCATTGAACATCATGGAGCGGGATGGCTCTGTCCTCCCCTTGTGGAAGTCTTTGAACAGATTCATCAACAACCTGACGGTGTCAATGGCGTTACCTTCCATTCTATGGAAGTCTGGGTAGAAGATTCAGAAGACAGTCGAATGACAGAGGCTGAGGGAGAACAGAGAGAGAAGGCTCCCATTGAAGCTGTCTCAGCTGCTGCCACCCTCAGGTCTCAAGGTCGTCCACGCGCCCGTAAAGTCAAAGCTGCACCTCAAACCTCTACAGCTGACGGCGTCAAGAAAGCGAAGATCTCAGCTGCTGATATTGTCGAAGAAGTTGAGGCGTCGTCTGCAGGTGTGCAAGCGGTTGGCGAAGGCCAGAAGATTCTTGTTGCGGGAGAGATTGGTTATGTCGTAGGCGGCTGCTACACATCTCTCTCAGGCTTTCATAGCATGAACTCGTCGGGCTCTGTGCAGCTTGCGGCTCTAGCGCAGCTTCTGCAGCTCTCAGGTTTCTCGCTGTGGGACTTGGGCATGGAAATGGACTATAAAAGAGACTTAGGAGGACGAGGCCTGCCGCGAAGTGAGTTCTTAGCAGTATTTAAAGCAGAAAAAGAGAAAGAGAGGGCTTTGCCCCTCAAACTAGAGGAGACAAATGCATTGGAGCTGCTGAGACGACCTGTAGAAAGAGGCCCCAATGCACACGAATAGAGGCGCTGAAAAGGTAGAGAAAGCAAGAGAGAGAGAGAGAGAGAGAGAGAGAGAGAGAGAGAGAGAGAAGGGCCACTGAGGGAGCTTGACCTTACTGAGAGGGAGGTGCGATATACTATTATTTATAAAAGAAAGAGAAAGAAATAACCCACTTTCTTTCTTTCTGTGCTATTTTACTGTTCGCAGGTTTCTTTGTCTCGCCTTCTTTTCTGTACCGTGCCCTATTTCTATGAGGAGGAGAATCTTCCTCTCTCTTCCTTTATGAGAGAGAAAGAGATCGAGAAAGAGCAACTCAGAGAAGCTCTGCCGTAGAGCTTTAGACCTGCATATCGGAGGCATGAGAGTGCCTATCGAAGTTGTTGGACCGACGAGGTCCGCCTGAGATGTAAAGAGCAGAGAGAGAGAAAGAGACGTCAGAAGAGAGATATTCCCTTTAAAGGAAGGTAGCTGGAGTCTAGCACTGTGCAAGCCAAGAGCCAGGAAGGAAGCACTCAGAAAGTGAGAGAGAGAGAGGGGATAGCTGAATGGTTATAGGACCTTCACCTGCGGAGGGATCATCGGTGGGTCCTTTGGGCACCTTCTTCCCTTTATTGTTCTCCATCTGCTCCTTGATCTTCTTTGGCAGTTCCCAGTGAGTCTGCTTCCGGACATGGTCGATATAGTACACGCGGTGGCTCTGAACAAGTGAGAAGAGAGAGAGAGAGAGAGAGAAAAAGAGAGAGAAAAAGAGAGAAAAAGAGAGAAAAAGAGAGAGAGAGAGAGAGAGAGAATGTGTGTGAGGAAGTGAAGAGGAACAGTCCCTCACAAGTGCAAAAAAGGTAACCTCTCTGAATAATAAGGCAGGCAGGGAGAGGCAGGGAAGAGGAAGCGAGGGGAAAGAAGATTGAGCAAAGAGGAAAAGAGAGAGTGAGGAAGGAGCGTACCTTAGGATCTACTCTTCTCTCCCATCCTGGAGGAAGGTTATCTCTGTGGTGCGTCTGATTGTTGTTACTGCTCTTCCCCAATGGTTCCTCTGGTCTTCTCTCTCTTTTCTCTCCTTCTTTCCCTTTCCCTGCCACATCTCTCGCTTTATGTCCCTTCTGGGAAGAATAGAGAATCTCCTCATAACTGGACTCTGTCTCACATCGCTCGTCTGAACGTGCAGAGAGAGAAGAGGCAGAGGAAGCGGAGGAGAGAGACCGTGCAGAGTGCGGCGGTTCCCAGCTTGTTGTCCTGGGAGCAATGCGTGAGAGAGGGACGAGAGAAAAAAGAGAGAGAGAGAGGGAGAGAGAAAGAGAGAGAGAGAGGGGAGAGAGAGCAGATAGACACAGAAAGAGAGAGCTAGGCGAAGAGACAGGTAGGAAGGAGAGAAGAGAGGAACAAGAGCAGTAATCCTCAAGAGACTTCATCGCACCAAGGAATACTATGAAAGAACTAGAGATAGGAAAGACAGAGCGCTCGCTCAGAGAGAACTAGATAGACTAAGAGAGAGAGAGAGACACCTAGAGATCTAGAGAAAGAGAGAGAGAGAGAGAGAGAAAGTTCTATTTCTCACTTGGAGACATGGTCCACAAAGTAGGTCCGGCCCTTGGCGTCTACCTTCTCCTCCCACCCTGGGGGAAGACTCTTGCTGTCAGACTTGTCTTCAGTAGATCTGAGAGGAAAGCGGAAGATGGGGAGAGACACGTGTAAGTGGCTGGCAGCAGGAGAGAAGAGAGGACATGAAAGAGCGGAAGACATCATGGGAAATAGTACTGACGAGGGAAAGAAGAGATACGAGCCAGAGTAGTGGCAACCTTTTCCTCGTCCACATCTCTTTCTCGCTCATCGGCAGGCCTTCTTTCTCACTCTGTTTCTCTCGTCGGTCTCTCTCTCCTCTCTCTCTCTCTCTTTGTCTGTCCTTTGTCTGGCCCTTGATCTCCTCTCTTACTTTGCACTTCTTGCTGAGAGATTCGTCTCCGGACCTCCGCTCCTCGAGGCCGCAGTGTTCGTACTCGTCGTAGACCTGAAGAGTGTGCAGGCCAAAGAAGTCAGAGACGAAGAAAGAAAGATACGCAAGTAAGAAGGAAGGAGAGAGATACAAGGAGAGAGACACAAGAGAAGAGAGAGAGGAAGATAAGGAGGACGAGCTAGACAGACAGAGAGAAAGAAAGGCACAAGGAGAGAGAGAGAGACACGGAGAGCCGAGCAGAACTAGACTAACAGAGAAACAGCAAATGACATAATAAGAGAGGTTTTTGATCAGAAGAGAGACAAGGCTGTCGGCACAGAGAGAAGAAAGAGACTGGCACCCAACAAGAGAGAGAGAGAGAGAGAGAGGAGCCTTTTTGATAAGAAGAAGCATTCAGACAGAGCCCTACCTGGCGGTCGAAGCTGCATCTAAGCTACTGCGAGCGGAGATTGGTGGGAACATGGGGCTTCTGGAAGGACTGGAAGAGAACAAAAAATAATGCAAAGCAGAAGAAGAAAGAGAGAAAGAGACAAAATGTGAGGAGAATAAAAATAAAAGAGCAAGAAACGATCAGGGGAATAGATTAACGAAATGGGAGGAATCAGAGACAGAGAGAGAGAGAAGGCCGAACGAGAGCGTGAGAGCCAACGAAAGACAAACGTGAGAGAGCGAAAGAGAGAAAATGTGAAAGAGAGAAGAGCAGAGAGAGAGAGAAGAGAAGGCAAATTGGCTGCGCTTACCCGCTGGAGATGACTTCTCTGTTCTTCTTCTCTCCCGCTTCATCACCAGTTGCCTCTCTCTCTTCACTTGTCCTCCCCTTGGCCATCGCAGAAGAGGAGGATAGCAGAGAGGAAGAGGAAGAAGCAGAGGAGGGACGGGAGAGACGAGAGGGAGAGATGGGCCGACCGCCTGCAATCCTTCTTGGCGGCGAACGAGAAGGATCTGCCTTTTGGTCTGGACTACCTTCTGTGGGGCTCTCGGCGTTCTTGCTCTGTCGAGGAGAGGCAGAGAGAAACGCAGAACGATTAATAGGGAGAGGATTGACAGAGAGACAGAGAAACAAAGAGAGAGAGAGAGAGAGAGAGAGAGAGAGAGAGAGAGAGACGGAGTGAGTGAGAGCAAAACAAAAAAATAGAGATGAGAGATGGGAGACTGTGTGTAGGTGAGAGAGAGAGAGTGTGTGTGTGGAAGAGACAGGTAGAGAGGGGACGAGAGAGAGAGAGGGGAAGAGAGGAAGAGAGGATGGGAGAAAGTGGAAGAGAGAGCGAAGGAAAGATACGGAGAGAGGGAGAAGCGAGAAGAGAACAGATGGAGGAAGGGAGAGAGGAGAAGAGAGAGAGAGAGACGTCGAGAACGGCTAAACGGAAGAGGCAGAGAAGTTTGGACTGATACCTGGAGATTCTTTCTAATGTTAGGAAGGAAGCTCTTGCTTGCCCCTCCTTCGTTCCTTTCTCCTCTCTCTCCCTTGACTTCACTGTTATTGTCTCCTTTCCCAGGACTCTTCTCCTCTCTTTTAGATCTCTTTTCCTTCACCGGAGAGCTCTTTCTCTCCTCATCCTCTTTGACAGAAGAGACTGCCACGACTGGATCCGGTTTCTCTTCATCACTTTTCTCTTTTCTCTCTTCTTGTCCGTCTTTTGAACATCCTCCCATAGAAAGGCCCTCAACATCAGCAAGAAGACCCTCTTCTGCGTGCCCAAGTCGGCTGTCGACATCTTTGAGAGATGGAGAGGAAGAGAGAGGATCTTCTTCTCTTTCCTTTTCCTCTTCTTTCTCTTTGCTTCTTCTCTCTTCTTCAGCCTTGAGGTCCACACCTGGATCCACCTCCTTGACTTTCTGTCTGTCTGCCCCTGAGTCACCGGGGGAAAGGAACAAGGAGAGAGAGAGAAAGAGAAAGAGAGAAGGTCGGTCTACGAGCTACGGCCAGGCATGGGACCAAAGAGGGGAGAGAAAGGGATAACCTCGGAGAGAGAAGGATATATATACATGCCATTTAGGCAACAAGAGAGAAAGAAGACAGACGTGCATATGACGAAGAGCAATAAGAGAGAGAGAGATTGGCGGCAGATTCCTAACAAGGCAGCGAGCGAGACATAGAGAAGAGGGACATTCAATGAGAGAGAGAAAGAGAGAAAGTGAAAGAGGAAGAGAAAGAGAGAAAGAGAGAAAGAGAAAGAGAGAGATATAAAATTAACAGAGAAAGAGGGAAAGCGCCCCAGCAGGCAATAATAAGCATTTCTTTACCGGTTTTAGCCTCATTGCGGATGAGCTGCTTCAGCTGCTCAAGAGTGTAACTCTTAGAATCAAAGGCAAAGCTGAATTCTTCAGGAGAGAGCTGCAGAGAAATCGGCGGGAGAGAGAGAGAAGAGAGAGAGAAAGAGAGAGAGAGAGAGAGAGAGACAGGGAAAGAGAGAGAGAGAGAGAGAGAGACAGGGAAAGAGACAGAAGAGAGAGAGAGAGAAAGAGAGAGAGAGAGAGAGCAAACAGAAGTTTTACGTTAGGACGAGAGAGAGGTTGACGAGAAAGAAGAAAAGAGACGGCAGTGGCTGAGTATTGAAAGACAAAGAGCTGACGGTAGAGCCTAGAAGCAAGAGAGAGAATAGGGTGAATGTGTGGGTGTCAGAATATGGAAAGACTCAGTCACAAAGAGGAAAGAGAGATGGAAACTGAAAGAAAAGAGAGAGTGTGGCATACGAATAGAGATAGAAAGGGAAGCAGGAAGCGGGGTGGGGAAGAGAGAAGATGAACCTAATGTAGCAAAAGAGGGAGAATAAAGGCAGAGGAGAATCCCGGTAGTGGCAGAACGGACGCCAAGAAAGAGAGCTACAAGAGAGAGAGAGAGAGAGAGGAAGAGAGAGAGAGAGAGAGAGACTAAGAGAGAGCCCATGGTGCCTTAATAAGTTCGATGTGTCCCCAGTCTTTCTTGACGCCGCTGATAAACGGATGGGCCAGCGCCTCATCGACTGTCATCCGCTCCGCAGGGTCAAACATCAGTAATTTCTTCAGCAAATCCAAGGCAAGAGGCGGGGCGGAGGGACAGGCGGCCTCCAAGGCAGAGGGAGAGGCGAGAGGAAGAGTGCGAAGGAAGTTTGCAGCGTCTCCTTCTAACTTGTAGCTCCTGAGCGGAGAGGACGAGGGAGAGACAGCGGAAAAAGAGTCAGGTAGGAGCCCAGAGAGAGAGAGAGTTATGGGGATGTGAAAGAGCGCAGAGCAAGAGAGAAACTAAAAAAGAAGAGAGAGAAAGAGAGAGAGAGAGAAAGAGAGAGAGAGAAAGAAGGCGGGAGTGCAGTAGCAAGGGTGGAGAGCAGATTAACTGAGATGAGCGAATGGGAAATGATGGGCGAAAGGGAACACCTTTAGCACAGAGAGAAAGAGAAAGAGAGGAGAGCCAAGAGTGAGAGAGAGAACCCAAGAGAGACTTCTTTCTTACCTCTTATCTTCAGACGGCACCGGCACTACCTTGCAGATCTCTGAGAGTTGCTCAATAAAGTTCTCTCCCGTGAAGAGAGGCTGGCGGTTCAGCAGCTCCGCCAGGATGCAGCCCACTGACCACATGTCAATCGCTATGGTCGACAGGGAAGAGAGAGAGTCAGTGGGAGAGACACACACAGTGAAGGAGACAGACATTGAGACAGAAACAAAGGGAAAGATAAAGACAGAAACGCAGAGAGAAGGATAGGTGTGCATGCAAGTGAGAGAGATAATCTAGTGTGAGACAGAAACACAGCCTCGCGTGAGGATTAAAAGATTGAGAGAGAGAGAGAGAAAGAGGAAGAGAAAGAGAGAGAGGGAAAGAGGGAGAGAGACAGAGAGAGGAAAAGAAGGGAGAGAGCTGAGAGTTGTAGTTGAAAAAGGAGCCCAAGTCTGGGAAGACTAACAGAGAGAATAGAGAGTGAAGCGAGGAAAGAGAAAATGATCGCAAATGGAATCAAAGAGGAGAGAAAGAAGAGACAGGAGAGAAAAGAGATGACAGTTGACCTTCGGAATAGAAACCATCAGGACAGAGCATCAGCTCCGGGGGTCGATACCAGCGAGTCACGACATCTGAGCGGGTCGAAGGGTAAGAAGGGGATGTCGACCGTGAGAGATAGGGAGAGACAAAGAGAGGGAGAAGAGAAAGAGAGACTATGGACGAGGAAAGGAACCCAGATAAAACAAGGAAGAGACAGAGAGAGACGAGAGCGAGGAAGGGACGAAGATGGAGAAAGAGATAGACGGAGACAGAGAGAGGAGAAGGAGAGAGAGAGAGAGAGAGAGAGAGAGAGAGAGAGAGAGAGAGAGAGAGGGAAAGAAGAAAATGAGAGAAAAGTTGGAGAGAGAGAACAAGAAGATGGAGCTTGAGGCAACCTATAACCACGAAGAGAGAATCAAAAAGAGAGAGAAAGGCTCAGTCTCACATTCTGTCATTGGATTTCTCTCCTGCACCGGCAGCAGCTGCTGATGTGCGTCGCGGTGCTTACCCGGGATGAACCGCGCGAGACCAAAGTCCGTGATCTAAGAGAAAAGAGAATGAAAGAGATAGAAGAGAGATGAAGAGAGAGAGAGATCATATTGATTAGCTCTCCACGTTGAGCTGTCTTTCCTCTCAGTCTCTGTTCTCTAACCGTCTTCACTTCTTGCCTGTCTGTTCTTCGTCTGTCCATCTCTCTCTCTCTCTCTCTGTCTGTGTGTGCGTTTCTCTCATATTTTCCCATAATTCTCTCTCTTTCTATACCTTGAGCTCGCAGTTCTTAGAGATGAGCAGGTTGCCAGGCTTCAGATCTCGGTGCAGGACGCCGTTCGCGTGAAGCATCTTCACGCCGCTCAAGAGCTGGTACATCAGCGCCCTGGGGAAAGAGAGAGAACGAAAGATAGAGAGGATAAGCTCTTTCACTATCTCGGCAGATGTCTCTCTCTTCCTCGCTCTGTCCTCTCTGGTCATGCCTCTTCTTCCACTTCTGGTGCCACTGTTTTAGTTTGTCTCTCTTCTCTTCTCTCTCTCTCTCTCTCTCTTCTTCTCTTGTTCTCTCTCTCTCTCTTTCTCTCTCTTTCTATCCATGTCTCCCTGTGGCACCTGATGTGCTCGGGCATGAGCTTGGTTGGGCTCTGAATCAGTCTGTGCATGTCCGTGTCCATCAGCTCCATCACAAGATACAGCTCGTCCTCTCTCTCGTTGACACGCAGATCCAAGAGACGGACAACCTGGGGAGGAAAAGAGAGAAAAATCAAAAAGAGGAAAAGGAAAGAGAGAACAAATGTGTGTGTGAGAGAGAGAGAGAGAGACAGAGAGAAAGAGAGAGAGACAGAGAGAAAGAGAGAGCGTGCAGAAGAGAAAGAGGAAGAGAGAGGGAGGGTGAAGATTAGGAAAGGGAAGAAAGGGCCCGAAGACAGAGCCAGCGGAATACAGAAGGGAATAAAGATAGCCGGAGAGAGGGAGGAGAGAGGGAGAGAATGGGAGAGAGTGAGACACACAGAAGTGGGAGATTGGTGGAAGGAAGAGAAACAGACAATGATGAGGAACAGCAGAAGAGGTGGAGAAGGACAGGGAGAGAGAGGGAAGACTGCGGGAAAGACCAAGCGGAAAGCAGAGAGGGGAGAGAGGTGGTTGGCAAGCCTTACGTTCTCATGTTTTCCTAGGTGTTTCATGAACTTTATCTCTCTCAGAGTGT
>FLMG01001064.1:0-25126 GCA_900088475.1 Hyphochytrium catenoides
GAGACTGCAGAGACGGAGACAGAGAGGAGCAGGAGAAACAAAAGGGGAACAAGACAAACAGAGAAGAAATGAGAGAAAGAGTTTGATAGTAAATAGAGCTCCGACGGGAAGCAGGAGGAAGGTGGAAGGTAATAGTGAGGCGAAAGCAAGTCAGAGATTGAGAGAAAGAAAAGAGAGATATGGAGAGAGTCTCCAGCAAAGAGGAGAGGAGAGGAGAGACAGCGTCACCTTGTCTTCGAGCTTCTGTATAAGCTGTCTGGGCGCCGTGAGCTCCTCCTGGTAACGCGACTCCATCTCCGCAAGAGTCTGTCTGTGCTTTTCCTTCTGGTCTCTCATAGCTCTTGTGAAGATTAGGGGAAAGAGCGAGCGAGCGACAGATCAAGGGAAAATGCCGGAGTGAGAGGCACAAAGAGATTGAAACACAGAGAGAGAGTGAGAGAGAGACAGGCCGAGATAGAGGCAGATGGAGAGAGAGAGACAGAGCGAAAGAGACAGGAGTTCGATCCATATATACCGAGATGAGGCGAAAGTTAGGAAAGGCTGATTCCGACAGAGAAAGAGAAGGACTAACAGAGAGAAAGCAAGATCTAGAACTCATAGTTCTTAAGTGGTGGTACTCTACGTCTTGCAGGTTCCTCTTTCTCTCACCTCTCGTGGTGGTGCGCAGTCTCTCGCAGCTCACTCTCCAGCCTCTCTACGGTCTTTATGAGCTCATCCATCTGCCTTCTTTGAGTGAGAGAAAGCGATTCTCTGTCTCCTCCAGCCACTGCGGCCGCCTGCTGCTTGGCCAGCTTCTCTTCCAGTTCGAGTACTTTCCTTTGTAAAGTTTCTTCTTTCCCTTTCAACGTCTAGGCGAGCAAAAGGACAAGCTCTGAGAGAGGAAGGAGTACTCCAGGAAAGGACAACGCTAGCGCGAAGGAGGAGAAAGCGTAAGAGAGATACGAGACAGAGAGAAAGAGCGGCAGGTGCTGAGAGGCATAAAAACGATAGAGAAGAGAGGAGCGGGACAAGGAGAATCCAAGAGAAGAGAGGGAAGAGAGATAAGGGGAATATACCTGGGCAAACTCTTTTTGAGCTACTGCCATCTTCTTACTCAGCTCTCGGCTTCTCTCTTCCAGCGTCTCGTTCTGTTTGCTCAGTGCCTGGTACCGCTCTTTCTCTCTCTGAGCCTCTCCTTCTAGCCTAGAGAGTTGAGAGACCAACTTTGCCTCTAAATTCCTATGATTTTTTTCTTCTGCAAAGCGTCTTTGTGCCTCTGCTTGAGAGACCTCCACCCTTAACCTTTCTACCTCTCCCTGGAGCTAGGTGTGGCAGGAGAAAGGAAGAGAGAGAGAGAGAGAGAGAGAGAGACACGAGGAAAGTATCAGGATACAGACCTGAGGAGAGGGAGAAAGAGTGAGGGGAAAGATGCTCTGCTGACCTCAATTAGCTGCTTTTTATAGGACTCTTGGCCTGCGTCTATCCTTTGATCAGGAGGCGTCTCTCCTCGTGACCTGGCTGAGCCTCCAATGTGAGGAAATGTTACACTCCCTTTTGCGCTTGTTGACGACTGAGAGGATAGCGGTCTCTCACTCTCCTCCGCTCTCGCTCTCTTCCTTTCCTCTAAGGTGAGCTCTGCAGACTCTGCAGACTGGTTGCTTTGCTTGGCATCCCCTCTCTCTTTGCCCATAAACTTGAGAAGTGCATCTGGCGTTATACCAGCTATGGTTAGCAATTGATACGGATTGCTTCTAAATTAGATGGCGAGGCTAAGGAGTAAGAAAGGCCAGAGTACAAGCAGACAACGAGAAGTAGATGATGGGATGATCTCTGAGCGTAGAGAGAGAGCGTGCGAGATAAAGTGGGACCAAGAATGAGAAAAGCGAGATGGAGAGAGATAGAGGAAGAGACAGAGGGAAAGAGATAGAGGAAGAGCCAGAGAGAGCCGGAGAGAGAGAAAAAGAGACCGGTGAAAGAGAGAAATAGGCAGAGGGAGAGAGACAGAGAGAGAGACCGTGAGGGAGCGAGAGAGATGAGAAGAGGAGAGAGGTAGAGAGGCAGAGAGTTAGGAATAACAAAGAGAGGGTAGCCAGAGACAAACGATGGAAAGAGTCGACACCGAGAAGGTTTGAAGCCGTACCGGAGGCGCCTTTTCCCTTGGGCAAATTTCCTTCTTGAGGTACAGACTTTTTCTCCTTCCTTTCCCTAACTTTCTGCATTATCTCTGCGCCTAACTCTTCTTCTCCAGGAAGCGATGACGAGGAGAAAGGAGTGATGTTCTCTCTCTTCCCACCTGTTCCCTGGAAGCCTCTCTCTCTTAGCTGGTCTATTTTCTTATAGATAGAGTAGCAGTTAGGGCAGACAGAGCTCTGTCTATAAAAGGTGGAAGGATTCTTCATCCTCAGATCTCCCTGCAGCTCTTCGTCAAACCTTCTCCACTCTTCGGACAAGTTTGATTCTCTCACTAAGGATAACACATAAATGATAAGAGATTGTGTGCGAGACAGAGAGGAGCTAGGGTATGACTGACAGAGGAGCAGATAAGAGAAAGAAAAGACAATGGTAGAGAAGTCTGTTCAGAGCTTTAGAGAACTTTTCCAATACATGCAGTGTCTAAGGGTACAGAGTAAGACCGGTGGTCACGTCTTATTGGCATGGAGAGAAGAGACAGCAACCACAAGCGAAGAGAGACAGAGAGAGAGAAGTGCAGGGATGGATCAAGTGAGAGGCCGCCGTCGGCTGTTCAAGATTATCTAGTAGCCGATAAAATAGAGAGACCGGAGAAGCGCAAGCTTAGCAAAGCATACCTGAGTTCTTGGTCTTGAACTTCAAAGTGAGAAACTCTTTCTCCAGCTTCGCAAGCTTGACTATCTTGAACATCACCATGAACCTGTCGCCATTGTCCTGAAGCGGACCGTCACCATTCTCTGCTGCGTCTGCACAGTAAGGTGATATCTCAGGCAAAGGTTCATTGTGTCTTTTGGATCTCTTTGGCTCATCCTTACGTGTTGTTTGCCTCTATAAGCGCATCCCCAGTGGCTCTCTTATCGCTCCACCTCCTTCCCTCTATTCCGTTTGTCTATCCCCCTCAATCTGCCTCTCTCCGTCTTCTGTCTATCCTTCTTCTCTTCTCCCTCTTCCGATCTTTCATTCGTAATACTTTGTTTCCCTCTCTCTCTCTCTCTCGCTCGCTCGCTCACTCTGTCTGTGCCCAGGGGCGCCCGCCCCCTCGTCCGTATGCGTCATCCCTTCATCTCTTCCACTTATTTTTCTCTACCTTCTCTCTTTTACCATCCGCACCCTACGTCCGACGCCTAACGTTCCCTATGTAACCTTTATATGCCTCACTGAACTGTTATCTTCAGAATAAACCCTTTCTTCTCGAACGGAACAGCGCTAGGTGTTCTCTCTTGTCTCTTTTTTTTTCTCTCTGTTGCTCTCTTTCTCTCTCTTCTGCTATTGCTCCGAGTGCCGTACCTTCGGCGAGGAGGCGGGTGAGTCCTTTCAAGCTTGCAATTGAGGTCGAGCAGAAATCTCCGGAGCACTTCTTGGACCCCGCGCCGCCTAGCCCTTGAGACCTTGCGCCAGTGCCCCCTTCCTCTCTCTCTTTCTCTTTCGTAACCTCTGCCGCCTCACTGATCTCCTCGGCTTTTCGTGGAGAGAGAGAGTTCTCTTCTGGGCGAGCAGTCCTCCTATCCTCGTCCGTGCTCCCCTGACGACCAAGCTCTTCTGCAGGCCTCTCATACGTCTTAATGAGTGGAACGGGGTTATCTCTTCTTATTCCTTCTTCAGACGTCTTAAGGGTCGGCACGCTGATGAGCCAAGAGTCCTGATTGTCATCCACAGCCCAGTCAACGCTAATCTGGAAAACGTCCACATCTCTTGCTGCAGAGATGTAACCAGCTACCCGGAAAGTACTATCAAGAAGGCTTTCTAGCGCTGCACTAGCCTGCACCTCCATTTGTGTGACCTCTCTAATGATATCTCCTCCTAAACCTAACATAAGTACTCGGCCTGCCACTTGAATGCTCTCGGTCTCCTCGACGAAATCCAAGGTCACTCTAAAGACCACTGAGGATTCCTTGCTCGTAGCAGAGCTGTTAGGTCTTAGGTCAAGCCGATGAGGGTGGACAAAGCACTGCATCGCCGCAATCTCCTTAAGCCCTTGCTTTGAAGCTGCTTCGATCAGACGCTCGAAAGCAGCTCGCCCAACGAGCTTCCGGGCGCCATCAGAGGTGATCAGCCAGCAAAGATGTTGCGGACCATTTGCATTCTTAGGGTTGGCCAAGGCGAACTTCAAAAAGCGCTCTTTTATGTTGCTGAAGGTAATGTTCTCATCCTTCTTCTTAGCGATAGTTGAGTTCTTGGTAGTGAAGTACCAGCGCCAAGGGTGGCAGACTCCGCCGTCGTTCTTCTCAGGGAGGGGCTGAAGAAGCACTGTGTCAACCACGCGAACTCTAGGCCTTTCCCTAGCCCCAGAGCTATCCTCGCTCCATAGGCTGTGGATCGCCCAATCCCAGGAGCGATCCATACTTCTGTCTGAGGTCTAGACAATGCCAAGCATAATGCGATCTAAGCGGCTTTGGTAGAGGCACATGCCAGCCTCTCTCAGATCTACTCGCCAGAGTGCTACCTCCTGAGCCTATAACGCAAGCAGAGAAAGAGAGACCGCCACCTCTGGCGCTGATCTCTATCAATAACGAGGGAACATCCTTGCCAATACTCTTGGCTGTCTCTTGAGCTCTCAAACAGGATAGCCTGCAGCTTGTCTCCTGGGCCGGACAACGCGCTCAGGCTCGATGGTCGCCCTCCCACCGCAGATAATACATCAGTGTAACGACTATACTAATCTGTGAGAATCATATGCTCGCAGTTATCAGTCAATTCCTGGTTCATGGGTATCACACCCAGAATATAGGTAATATAGGTCGCCTATAAGCTCATATACAGATAAGACCTAGATAAGCTAATCGGTCGGATGTTACCCATGGGTCTCTTGGTTTGAGGCGAGACCATCATCGCCTTGAAAAAACTCAATAAGACCGCACAACACGGCCGGAGATCTGAAGATATCATCGCATTGAAGGAGCAAGCTTAGCAGTAAAGAGCTAACAATGATGAAGGTAAGTCCAAGCGGGATCTTGGCTGATGACCGAGCAAACATACAGAGAAATCTTGAGAAGGTTGTGCTCTGTTAATAATGACGAGATGGGTGTTGCATCGGTGGCGGCTAGGGTTTATATAGCTGATGCTGTAGCCTAGCCTAGCCTATGAATATCCTACAGGAATGGAGAAATGGACGATTGTCGCCAGCCATTTACACTATTGCTTCTTAGCTTCCTTCTCGGGAGGCGTGTTGAGAGAGTTAGAGCAAGCTGAAAGCTCGTTGCCTCCCAAGAAGCTCTTGAAGTTGTTCAGAGTGCAGCTAGCTATATTCTGAAGCGCGTCATGGGTGAGGAAAGCTTGATGACTTGTCACCACCACGTTCCGGAAAGTGAGAAGGCGAGCCAGGATGTCATCGCTGATGTTCTCTCCTGATTTGTCCTGGAAAAAGTAGTCTTGCTCTTGCTCATAGACATCCAGTCCCGCACCTCCAATCTGGTTCTGCTTCAGAGCATGAACAAGTGCTTTGGTGTCGACCAGACCACCTCTAGAGGTGTTGATAAGAATCACATGCTTCTTCATCAAGCCCAAAGTATTGGCATTGATGATGTGCTTGGTAGAATCCAGCAGAGGGCAGTGCAGGGAGATCACGTCCGATTCCTGGCAGACGGTCTCTAGGTCTACATATTTGACCTGAGGTACATTGTCGTACTTTGATGCCTTGTAGACGTCATAAGCCAATACTGTGCAGCCCATTCCCAGCATGATGTCGATAAAGCACTGTCCAATCTTGCCAGTACCAATAACTCCAACCTTCTTGCCATGAATGTCCATGCCAACTAGCCCATTGAGAGAGAAGTTCTGGTTCCGAACACGGTCGTAGGCCAGATGGAGGCGTCTGTTCAACGTCATTAGAAGAGTGAGAGCATGCTCTGCCACTGCATAAGGAGAGTAGGCCGGCACTCTGGCAACCGTAATCCCCATCGCGTCACATGCCTTCAAGTCCACGCGATCGAAGCCCGCGCATCTTAGAAGTATCATCTCAACGCCAACTCTTTGAAGCTCCAGGACCACCTTAGCATCACAAGTGTCATTCACGAAGATACAAATAGCCTTGTAACCAGCAGCCAGGTGGGCCGTGGAAGGGCCGAGCCGCAGCTCTTGATATTGGAACTCGAAGCCATAGTCCCCACGCTGCAACTCTTCCTCAAAGACTTTCTTCTCATATGGCTTGGCATCAAACATCAATACTCGATCAGCAGAATCTCCAGCAACAGTCTGTCTATAGTTTGGAAGAAGATTTCTCTCCAACTTCAGCTGGCGAGACATAAACTTGAGAACGGCATCCAGTAGCTCCGGTAACTCTTGTAGGGCCTCCTTGAAGGCCTTGTGACTCAACTTGTAAATGACTGTCCCGTCTTCTGCAGCCTTTACTGAGGCTGAATGAGGCTTCTGGTCAATCATGCTGCCCAAGCCACCAAACTCGTTTCGGTTGAGAGAAAGAATGTAGATCTCGCTGTCTCCAACTTGTTTGTAGACATCGCATGAGCCTTCCTTTACAATGAACATTTCGCTGGTTGTCTCATTCTCTCTAACCACAATATCTCCCTTCTTAAGAGTGAGCTCAGTAACTCTGTCGGCAAGGGACTTGTCGCCGGCTGTGCCGAACAGGCCGATGCGGTTGAAGGTCTCCAAGACCTCGTCAGCATTGCTAGTCGCCATTGGTCTTCTGCTTGGCTTCACAAGATCTTCCCCTGCCATTTTTGAAATAAATACGTCAGTGCTGCTAGTTTAGCCAGTAAGATAGCTTATGATGGATGATGGAAATGCAATAATGGGCCCTAGAGTTGGCAACGTTGTACCTTCTTGTCTTTCTGCTCCGCTGGTGGTGCTGTTCGCCGCCTACTGGGTTTCTACGTGTCAGCTTTCACTTTGTCTCCGGTGGTAACAGATTGATGGTCTACCTTCTGGCCCCTTATAGATTC
Organism: Hyphochytrium catenoides; assembly: GCA_900088475.1. Taxonomy (NCBI): domain Eukaryota; class Hyphochytriomycetes; order Hyphochytriales; family Hyphochytriaceae; genus Hyphochytrium; species Hyphochytrium catenoides. The sequence goes on from FLMG01001064.1 coordinate 7,068, forward strand.
CCTGAAGGGTGCCTGTCTTTGCAATCGTGCAATTTCTGACTCTTGTCCTGTCTGTCGTCGGGCCGCAACCGAAGTGTCTCTGTGCACCAGCGAACTGTCGACTTACAGTGCAATGCGCTAACTACATCTGTGCTTCTCTATGTCTTCCACACGGATGATGAGAGTAGATAAGACAGCGGGAAGGCGGCCCGCAGTAGTGATGGATTGTCGCAGAATGTTTCCTGGGCATCAAGGCTGGACAACAGCCAAGCCGGGAAGAAGAGAAAGATCGCTGCAAAGACGCATCCAGAAAGGATCCAAAAAAAGATCGCTTTGAGCGAACAATCAAAACAGTGGACACAAAGCTGTCAAACGCACTCTAATATCAGACCCACAACTTGTTTTAGCTGTAACAAATACCCCTACTGCTTCCTCTGACACAGGTAGGCCTTAAACCCACTCACTCCGGGATCCAAATATATCATCTACTGGTTTCCATTCTGCCCAGCTGCCAAGGTCGTTGGATCAGGAATATGATGGAGCCCTTGATAGTACATTATCACTGTTATTCCGGATAATGGCAGTTGTTCTCTTGTTCTGACCTGGCTGAGTTGGTTTCTTCGTGACCGTTTCCTTCCTCCTCCTCTTGTGTCACCAAGTGAGGCTCAGCTCTTTCCAAGGAAGTCTGTTGCCTCACGGCTTGGCTGCTGCTGTTTGCTTTGCTTGCACCTTGCACCTCTTCTCTAGTTAGAGAGATGTGAGACAGGGCAGCAAGCCTAGGGGAGAAGTGATGATCGGTTGGAACCTTGGATCACAAGCGAGGAGGAGGAGCGTGACCACTGGTGGTGCCTGTTTGATGCCTGTCAGGAAGAAGTGAGGACAAAGACGCTGCAGGAGAGATGCGACAGGCAAACAAGCGACAAAAGTAAGTGCATCCAGTTTCACCAGGGTACGATTCGCTTCACGACATCAATCACTGGCTATTCTCATGAGAGTCTTATACCAAGATCGAGGAGGGGCCAAAGCCCAGGGTCCAGGTCCTGGATGAAGAGTTAAAAGAGTCATATCGCTAGGGCCCTCGCCGGCTATCTTTGGACTAGCCCTCTATCACGTTTCTTGATGTCTCTAAATATAGAGCCAGTAGTTACATATATATTTGATCTTGCTGAACCTTCGTTCTCGAGTCTTTCGGACTGTCATCTGAAGTTCAATTCCTGCAGGCATAACCATCACAATTTTCCGGAAAGTGTGAGGTGCGACTGAAGCCTTTCTTTGGCCTTTTCATCTAAATAGGGCCTTGCCTCGTAGGCGTAGGCCTCGTCAGCACTCTCGAGCATTGGTGAAAGCTTCATACATTGAAAAGGTCTAGTGCGATACTTGTCAAGGACAAGGGACGAGGAAGCGTGGAGGAGATAAGACAATATAGTAGAACTGTCGACGTTGGTAGAGCTTTGTGTTTTATAACTAAAGATTGAGGAAACACCGGCTGGTTGTCGTGCCAGAGACCACAGTCTAAATGATAAGGAAAGCGTATCGATGTCACGAAATAGACATGAATTAGGAGCCTCCTGGTCGCATTAGGTTTGAGGGGTATTCTCACCTTCGGCAGTCATCCTGCCCGCCCCTGAGGACTTCTCCTCCTTCGATCGCGCAGTAGCATCGACTGAGCGTCCAAATCCTGAGGCTGCAGGAGTACTATGCTTCTCTTATCTTTGTGCCGGCACCGGTAAGGTTAGTCTTGTTGAGACTGCTCCAAGCCGCTACACATTTATGGCTGGACTCGGTTTAAGACATACTATTTTAACTGTTAAGGCTTACAGGGCTGGAGACTTTCGGCTGGAGAAAAATCAACTGAGGATGCGGACGAGCAGGAGTGATACCAGAGTAATAACTGGGTCAGTAATAGGTCCTTTCAATGAGAAGGAACGAAGGTACAAAGGGAGCTGCTTCAGAAGGTCATAAGCGTGGCAGCAGTACACAGAAAGAAAGATGAAGATAACATCTTACGCTAGCTCAAGCGCTAATAGGCAGATATCTACCACCATAACCAAGGGGTAAGCTTTGTTATGACCTGCCGGGTGGCATTCTCAAAAATAATAAAAATACTTCTTACCTTGTTCAGTAACGCGGATTGCTGGTGGCTTGGCCTCTACTACTATATCTGTAGACTGAGCATCGAAGCTGTATCTTACTAAAGAGCGACAGCCGAACTACTAGGGTTTGCCATTTAATCAAGGCGCTGCTCGTCCCTTAAAAGACAACCGGCGCGGGAGAAATGCCATCAGTTCGATAGGAAATAAATGGCCCTTTGAAGTATCTTTAATGTATGCAGCGGGGTAGACCCTTTTGCCCTACTGACAGCAGCAATGACAGGCAGCAGCAATGACAGGCAGCAGCAACGCCCGTTACGCTAGGCTCGCACGGTAAGACTCCCTTCTCAATCTTAAGATCGGAGGGACATGCCGGCGCCTCTGTTCCTACGGTATAGCTGTCGTCATGTAGAACAAAAGGGTAATAAGGACATCTCTCTTGCCTCAAATGTCGTCCAGCACCGAGAAGAATGGATCGGAGTTAAGCAGCCAACTCTGCGAGGATGGGAAGGGATTGTGATGACTTTGGAGGGTGTGTTGAAGTGGGACAGCAGCATAAACAGCTATGTGACAAAAGAGGTAAAGGAGATCTTTTCCAATAGAACCTTCTGCTTATTCTTCTGAAGAAGGGATGATAAGGAAGAGCTGGTTAGCAGGAGTTGCACAAGATTGAGGTCGTCTGAAGGAGGAGCGAGCAGCTAAAAGTTAGGGCCAACAACACTTCGGTGTGTACGTTTCAATAGCATTATAAGGTAGGGATTAGGAGCACCTTTCTCTGTTCTGTACGAACAGTTAGTGGAGTCAGTGGAGAGAGATCATTCCCTCTCAGGCTCCACTTGGCTGCTGCCAGTGCTAGTAGAGATGTACCTTTGCTCAAAACTCTATGGTTCTCGACCAAGCTGCTGGACTTCTTTGAGTGGCTTTTCATCGTACCCGGAAAGTGCAGATACAGAGTATGGAACGAATCAGTCCGCGCGGCCTACCTCTGCTCGGCTGACTGTCTAAAGCTTGGGAACTTATTCTTAGTGTCCACCCTGCTGCTCTATCATGCAGTCTACAATGTCATTGTCTTCCATCTCAAACTGCAGAAAAGTGACCAGTGTCAGTTCTGAGGAGAGTAGAGGAGTGCATGTTGTGGGATGTGAACGGAGCCAGCCTTACCATTTTAGGTGTACTGTCTCCAGCTAGTCGCTGGCCGTCAAAGAGGAATTTAACTGAATTGATCGAGACTGACTTCCTTGTGCAGTAGGCTGTAAAGACCTGGCGAAGGGAATAGAATAGTAAGATGTCTGTTTAAGAGCTGTAGTCATCCAGAAGCTTCTTATTTTCCAGTGTTCATTGGTCGGCCGCATCCCTCGTTCTTACCTTTTCAAAGCGAGTAGTCTTCTTCACTTTAAAGTGCATCTTTTCATCACTGTTCTGATCCCTTACAACGATAGTAATATGCTCACTCTTAGCATCTTGAGCTTGCTGAGGAGGAGTGTTCTCGTCAGGAGTGGTGTCTGCCATTTCTTTCTCCGCCTAAGTCCTAATGATGCCAAACTCTTGTCCACAACGAGAGGTTGCTGATGTTGATTGACTTTCTGAAAACGGTGATGGCAAAACGGCTCAAAGATAGCCGTCGCCAAGTGAGGACAGAAGGGTTCTGATACTAAGATAGAGTGACAGAACCACTGCCACTGAGGTGTTCAAGGGTTAAAGTGACTGCGACAAATGCACTCTTCTTGGGGTTTCTTAGAACTACCTTTCTTCATCGCAGATCCTGCATCAGCTTGCGCTTGTCTCAATCCTCTCACACCTTGTTTCGCGCCAAATTCAAAGCTTTTTTCCCGCCAAACCAGAAGTGAAGATGGGTGGGCGATAAGTTAAGAAGCAGCGGGTAGGCCGTCATCCGCGACCATCTGCTCTGTCTTCCGTGTGGGTGCGAAGCTGCGATAGTAAGTGGCGCACGACGGGAACTCGGCCATCTGTGCACGTTTGGGCTACGTCTATCGCCCCTTCTAGTTGTCAAACGTCCGTGGTGGGAGGTGTTGGTAGATCCGACTGTAGGGCTCGGGGACTGGGGCTATCTTGTTTAGCCCGCCAGCGGATGGGCTCAGTGAAAGGATTAGGTCCAAAGCGTTCGGCCGCCTTCAGGTACTGAGATGCGACAGAGTGCGAGAGATTGTACGATAAGACGTGCAAGACAGACCCTCAAGACAAAGTCATTTTGACATAGGGGGAATGCTAGAGAATGTTGGGGGCTTAAGAATGATAGTTGCTGAACCATACGCGCAGAAAGAGAATGGTGAGACCCATAGATCGACAAGGTCGAGATGGATTTGCGAGCGCTATGTTTTGCTCGCCATGGAGGCAGAGAGCAGCCACAAGCTGTCAGCCGAAATATTGGGCGCGAGGATAATTAGTTCAACCTAGTATACCACTCAGGCACTGAGACGCGAGTAGCCGAAAGTCAGGATGTGACCGTACAGGGGCCATGATAGCCTCCAACTCCTTGCTCTATATACATGCACAAAATTAAATATAGTAAGGTCAAAACGTATGAGACGGCGCTGCCGCGCTTTGTCATCGCCTAATAGATATGCTGGAGAATAACCGTCTAACATAGTGCTCCGCTGCCCTCCTCACTGCTGCATTGCCGTCATGACACTCATTTCTCTTTTTCTTTCCCTCTCCCCATTGGTTAAGTATTGTTTCCTGAGTAGTTGATGGTAGCGGCGCTCCTAAGGAAGTCAAGCCCTCATTATAGCACTTCTGCAAAGTTTGTGATCGGGTATCCGAACCTACTGAGACGAGACGGAGTGACTCGGCGGCGACAGAGTCAATTCCATCCCACGTTGTGGCGGTCCTTTGCTTTAGCTTGTCATCCATGGTCTCGGAAGAGGCATCTCTAGCAGCCTTTGACCCAGCTGTTACCTTTGCCGTCCCTTCGTTGACCGCAAGCAACACCGCGTATGGATCAGCGGCAAGACCTGCTTTTGGGTTACCTCTATTCTTAGCCTTGTTGTCCCTCAGACGTTTATGAAGCCTTGATTCATGAGAAGTTTGACTAAATCCCGGACCTTGCTCCTCATGCGGGCGAAGATAGCTAATTGGGTCTGGAATTACTGTCCTCTTACCGCCTGAATCACCGACTATTGCTTGTCGAATCTCAGGCAGCTTTGAGTTGGTCAATCGCTGGATCTCCTTGGCGGTAGAGAGGTGGAAGAGACTATCTCCTGCTCCTGGGAAAAGGTGCTCAGATTGAGATCCAGTTACTCCCTTCTTACGGTCAGTTGAAGGTTCAAGGCATCTCTCTCTCCGTCTAGTAGGAGAAAGGGTTTCTAGGAGTCTCTTCTGCTCTTGAGCGCCAGCCTCAAAGTTAGTATTGCTGTATGACGCTTTCTGTTTGCTGATCCTTTGACGGTAGGCCTATTTCCCAAGCACAAGAAAGTAGGACTTAGTGCATGACCACAGACGAGCAAATAAAAAAACGCACGCGAGGCTCTGGGTGGAGGCTGATAAGGTCAGGACAAGTACCAGGTAATGAAACACTAGCGTTTACATACGAAGCCAAAAAAAGCAAGAGAAATCAATCTTACCTTATTCTCCGTGACAATCCGCTTCTGCTCCTTCTTTTTGAAGGGAGCGTTCAAGCTTTGAAGCTTTGGTGGTGAGGAGGTCATGGCCTTCATTCTCTCATGAGATTTCTTTTGAATGTCAAGGATATGCTGTGCCATCAACTCATTTTGGTGTCTGACACTCTTCTCATAGTCTAGAGAGACAACGTACAGCGCCGGCAATGAGCAACACTTAAGCCGAGTATATTGTAAGCTCCGGTTATAACGTAGCAAGGAGGTGCTTGAGACTCAATAGGAAGATTAATCGAGAGTCAGACGATAGACACTACGGAGTCAGCTATAGACACACGCACAGAAACTGATTATCGGCCAGAAAGTGCGACTAGGTAAGAACATACAGCAGCAGCAAGGCCGTAGGGTAAATAATATGTCATTTCTTACCCGCTTGAGCTCGAGCCCGCTTGGGACTAATGTGATGTGAGGGTGCTCCTGCTCCTGGTGTGTCAGAATGTATGGACATGGTAGCCTTGGCATTGTCAACCTTTTGTCGATGCTGCAACCTCTGTCTGGCAGCTTCCAGGTCTTCCATCGCACGCCCACCCTTTCGGCCCCATGGAACTGCATGGTCTATTGCCTTCATGTCTGCAACCCTTGGGTTTTACAGCTAGGGACTCATTGGTTTCGAGGACTATCCTGGAACCGCTGGCAAACCTTGTGAACCTAGACTACATTCTGTCTCGATGGTACTAATATCTTCCAGGACTTCGTTCAACTTGAGCCCTTCTTACTCATTAGCCTTATCCTAAAATGACAGCCGCCAGCGTTTGATTAGCAACCATGATGGCAATGCATTGCAGGCTCCAGGCTCACTCCTGAACTTTTATCTTTTCGTCGAAGAGCTTCGTCTAACGCTTTTCTTCCTTCCTATCGGAGGCAAATATATCCAAGAGGAGGAACTCCTTCTCAGGACAGATGGATGCTTCGCACCAACAGCGTTAAAGAGTAGGAACTAGCTCGTTGCGGACTTGTCGACAAAGAGACAGAGTCTTGCCAAACTTTTCCTTGTAGGTCTACAAGCTTGTCCATTACCGCCGCATCCTTGATCAAGGAGGCGCAGCGCTGGTAGAAAGAAAGTCTTGTAACAAGAAAGCTCAAACCTCAGAACAAGAAGTAAAACGGACAAAGGCTGGGTAGGAGCTGAAGCTAAGAGTCATTACAATAGGGATGGGTGGGCTCATTGGCTTGTTGGGTTATCCTCAACCTTGATACAACAGGGCTACTTCAATAGCTGGTTATCGCACATCATGGCCTATCGATAACTAGTCTTAGCAAGGGATCATCGGATCACAAAAATCCAATAATCTGCGAAAAAGATCCTCATTATGGAGATCTCCACCCCTTCCAAGATACCATCTGTAGAACCATACTAAGCCAACCAGGAAGCCACTCCTGCGCGTAGCATAACGTTTGCTGAAAGCCGATTACGCCATTGGACTGCATTCTGGCTTCAACCTTGCCTCTTCGATAACCATTGGGCTTTCATGATGACTTTGACGTGGCTAATATTGGTGCGCTAGCTACTTTCTTGGTTAAGGCACCCTGTACCGCGACAGCCCTCATTTTTACAAGGTTGGGAGAAGTCAGGACCGCCGAGGAGACCTTCGCTTTGCACAATAAGACGGGAAAGGATGACAATTGTAGTGGGCGGTACCAGCGCGAAGCGCAAGCTGGAAGCCGGAAAGGAAGAAGCTAGTGATTCAACACAACAACTCTATAAGACACACCCTATTCCTCAAACCCTAAACGCAGCTAAGACTTCTAAGAAGCCTCGAAGTGCACCCAGTAGTGCCTCTAAAGAAAGCTCTAAGGGAAACCCGCTCAAGAAAGGCGCAGCTTCTGGACCTAGCTCTTCTCATACGCTCAAATCTCATGAGACTGTATCCGAGTTTCGCAGAAATGAGAAGTTTGCAGGCATGGTCCAGGAGTTGGTAGTCTCAGAGGGACGGGACGATGACGGAGGAGATGCGGCAAACTATAAGCCTGGTGACTTAGCAGAAGAACGTAAGGAGAAAGCCTGGCATCTTACTACTCAGAAGAGGAATAGTTCAACTTGCGCGAGCCGCGGTCATGAACTTCGTTCATGTTGCCACTATACGATTGCTGTTTCAATCTCTATCCCTACTTTTTCGCGCTGCATTGATTCTTGTTAACCTTTTACCGACTGGTAGTTCCTCCTGATGTCTCGCTATCACTCTGAACCCTCGTATCCCACCCACATCCCTGTAAGTCTATCATCCTGGCAGATGTCGCAAAATCCTTCAGCTCTCACTGGCCATTGTTTCCCTCTTGCTGTCAACAGTGAAACTCATGATGTTTGGCTTTGGCGATGCATGGGAACCACTCGATGAGTCTGTCAAGCTGATGGAGGAGGTGACAGTGGACTACATAAGAAGAATGGTAGGCACGGAGAGGTCCAGCATTGAGCTTTGAATGACTTTCTTTGACTTCGTACCTATCTCTCGCCTCGCCTCGTCAACAGACTGCTTCATTGGTTCTTTCTTGAAGGCGTGATGCCTCAAACTTCCCTACCTTCTTCCTTTACTGGGGTCTTTACTTACGCCATCCCTCTGGGCACTCACTCTCACACAGACGGTCAAACTCTTAGAGGTCGCCCAGATTCGCGGCCGCCTGGATAATGACTGCTTCACTTTTCTGGTGCGAAAGCCTAAAGACCAAAAGAAGAGCAAGCGAATCCTGGAGCTTAATCGCGCGTACGCGACGGTAGAGGAAGTGTGCAAGAATGGCTTTGACGTGGAAAACGAAGACGTCTTCCGTTGAGACGCGAGCAATCACGATAGCATCATATCTGAACAGGCTTCGGGAGATCCATTGTACTCCTGGGCGTTACCTGTGAGGCATCTCATAGAGGCGTCGTCCTGACCCTGGCCCCACCAGGGCAGTCCGTGTGGTTGTCACCAATGAATTCCCGCTATGGTCTTGATTAGGCTTTTGTTCGCTGGAGGATTGGTGACTTAGGCGCCATGGACGGCCAACACCCAGTCATCTTTACGTATTCACTATTTATTGTTGCCGTCGGTATCATAGCACTTTCATGTTAGACCTCGCTGCCATATAACTCCCTGTAGATATACTCATAAGGCCCCTACTGCGTCTTTAAGTCAGAGAGAGGTAGTTGAGAGTCCACCTTTTTGTAGGCGGATGTTCCATCTTATCGTCCTGTTATGGAAATAGCTTGAAAAGAGTAGTGCTAACACTGATGGGCTTGTCACTCAATCTGACTTGCTCTGAGTTTTGATAAGCTCTAAATAAGGCATCGCTTTGCCCGATAGGTAGCTCTATCCCTATGCCCTTCTGCTCCGCAATTACCGTTATGTCAATAGGATTAATGGTTATCAACCCCACAGGTCTATGGGGCCTTTGAAATAAGGAGCAATCTCTCTTCATTGAACTCTACTTCCAACTGAGGTCTACGCTTAAGCGTCGATGATCTTTCCAGGGTTGAGAATATTGTTTGGGTCCATTGCTTTTTTTAGCTCTCTCATCAGCTGGACAGCCTCTTCCCCCAGCTCTGACTTGAGGTATTTCTTTTTCCCGAGGCCGACCCCGTGCTCGCCTGTGCAAGTGCCGTCCATCGCAATAGCGCGCTTGACCATAAGGGTGTTCAGCCTGTGGGCCTCGGCAGTTTCCTCAGGACTTTCGGGATCAAACATTATCACCTGTTGGGAGACAGACGGGGCCGTGAGGAGAGTCAATCGTTCGGCTTACAGCCAGAGGCGTAAGGGCGAGCTCGAAGACATAGGCGTAAGGGCGAGCAAGACAAGACGGAGACAGGTTGATAAACAGGCACAAATGAGAGAAAGCGGGGGAATGACACCACGCTGCTACCCAATGCAGTCAATGGGAGAGGCAGCTAAATATAGCCAAAAACCTTCCTTGTTAGGAAAGTAACGGGGCACGCTGCGCCCCCTCAATACAGCCAGTCAGTGGATAGAGTACGATCTTGTCGTCCCTCTTCTAATACTCACACAATGGAAGTTCCCATCACCCACGTGGCCAACGATCGGTGCATAAAGAGAAGAGGCATCCAGATCCATCTTTGTTTCCTCTATACAGTCGGCCAGCCGAGAGATGGGCACACAGACATCGGTCGCCATCAAGGATCGCCCACTTTCCATGGTCTGAGCGGCCCAAAATGCATGTTTCCTAGCTCCCCAAAGCTGGTCGCTCTCCTGTTTGTTCTTGGTGAACTCGAACTTGTATTTACTATAGTCTGAGCAGATGCGGCCGACCCGCTCAATGTCGTACTGCACGTGCTGCAATTAGGAAAGGAAGTCGAGTAAGTCCTAAGGCGACTGGCGACGATGCTACTCGATCGTGGTCTCTGCGGACACCTACCGTTGGGGGCCCAGTGAACTTGAAAAGGATACAAGGTGACTCCGGAAGAGAGAGGCCACTGTACTGATTAACCGCTTTAATCATCTTCTCATCCATCAGCTCAATGGCCCCTAGGATAACGGTCATAGATAACGTGAGGACATCCCTGCCAGAGTTTCCCTTCCTATTCCCGCTTTCTTTGCTGTCTTGCTTTCCCCTATGGCTATCCGCAGCTGTTTTGCTAAGTGTGTACAGGTTGGAGTTCATGCTACGCCTGTCAGTAGCTTTTCGGGAACTATGCTTCCATCCAGGTCTGGCATACCTAGCTCTATGCCATGCTGCAAGATTTTGATGACGGCGTTGCAGGCATCGTGCACCGTCTCAAAGTTCATCCTTGCCACCGCTGTGTACTCAGGGACGTTTCGCAGACGCAGAGTGGCCTCTGTGACAATGCCCAAGGTTCCTAAACGTAATGTCAGCTACATGGCCCTCATGAGCGTTCTGCACGTCTGTACCATAAAAACGTTTTCATCCATAAGACTAGTCTCTCTCACTGTGACTCCTTCTTCAACAGCCAATCCCAGCATCGAGGCATGATCTTGGCACGCAAAGGAGCCTAGTAGTGTGAGCCCAAAGAAATTGTACCTACCCTCTGAGCCGACAAAAAGCCTGGCTAGATCATAGCCTGCAGAAGATTTTCTAGCTCTCTGCCCAGTCTTGACGATTCTCCCATCTGCCAGGACTACAGTTAGGTTGACTACCTGATCCTTCATGGTCCCATAACGAACAGCATTGGTGCCTGAGCATCTGCCAAGAATTGAAAAAAGATAATAAGGGACATATAAGACTCGTTGGATAAAGAGCGATTGCACCAGAATACTGCCAGCCTTCATCGAGCCATTTGCTATCAGTAAAGCAAACATATCTGAGGTTATACTCACCCTAACCCGTAACAAGAGACATAGACAAAAGCAGAGAGAAGAAAGAGGTTAAGTTCAGAGAACGAGACAGAGGAAATTAGTACCTAGTTCCGCACATGCCCCCGATGCAGGCACCTGGCGCCGGATCCACTCCTAAGAACATCTTGTAGGGCTCACAGTACTCATTGAGCTCCATCCAGCCCACTCCAGGCTGGACTATGCAATCCATGTCTTCCACATTGACTTTCAATACCTAGGACTATATGATTAGTAAGGAAAGAGGTGGAAAGTGACAGAGTGTGTTGACGAATGATCCCAGGGTCAACACATGTGTGTTAAAGATGGTTCAGAGAGGGGAGCTCTAACATCTTGGTTTAGATAAGAAAGAGGCGGTGAACACCGGCAGCACAGAGAGCTTTAAAGGCCAACAGATGCACAGAGATCAAGTATGGCGCCACAATCCTTCTTTACCCGCTAACCTTGTTCATCCTTCTGATGTCTATACACACTCCTCCCTTAGGCGCCGTAGTGTGGCCTTCTAGTGAAGTCCCTGCCGCATAAGGGACAACCGGTATGCGATACCTATTGCAAATCTTTAGAATCTTCGACACCTGAAGAGACAAGCAGTATGGTGAGACCTCAGGCGCTGGCAAACAAAAATGCCCAAGCATCTAAATATGCCAAAGCTGCATGATGCGGCCCTAGCCATACATCTACGACTAACTTAAGGATGGCGACTGAAGGCCAAACACACGGCAGACCCACCACTGACCTCTTCCGTCGTTTCGGGCCAGACGACCACCTGCGGGTTATTGGGTGGTGCATACCCTGATGTTTCTTCTCCGTAGACCTCCAACTCCTCTGCAGCAGAGAAAGTTAGACCCCCAGTGTCTCTGTCAATGACTCTGGGTTCACAAAGAACCTCTGTCTGTTCACAGCGCTCCCATTTAACCAGTCTCCCTACCCTTTCTTACCTTTCTCTAGCGAAAGCCTATCACCCAATATGGCCGAAAGCTCCTTAAGGGCCTTAGGATATTGACTTTCAAATGGCTGCTTCCAGGGATTATGGTGAGGCCCAGCTACAGCTTCGGTCTCGCCTGGCTTTCTTCCCCATGGCCACCAAAAGCATTCTACCGCCTGGTCTGAGGTGGCCATTCCTCCAATAAGCAGAGAAGCAGTACCAATGAGGGCAGCTGCACTTATTAGACCCGAGGAACTGTCAGAGCTCTCTGCTGTAGCGCTTGCTCTAAGGAAGACGGCAGCAGGAGCCGAATCCTTGGCCCCAAATTTGGCATTGGTAGCTGCATTTGCGGAGAGCAAGGGGCCCTGTTGCCTAAAGCGTAATGATTTCACCCCGTGCAGGCCGCTGGAGGATCGCAGCACACGACCAAACATGATCAGCTAAGATCGTCTCCCACCAGGTCGACAGAAGGTCCGCGATCAATCAGGAGCAGCAAACTTTACCCAGCAGCCACGCACCGCCGCCTACAGGTTACCCTAGTGGCAGCTTCTGGCCCCTACTACTCTCTAGCAAATACCCATTGCCTCCCTGCCTACCACTATGCTAAGTCAGGCCTGCGGTGACGCCTGGGGACGAGCTTCACAATGACATCGGATTCTCCGACGTGACCCTCTCTATGTGGAAGCTTCAACAAGTACAGCAGAAAAATCTTCAGAATCCTTGTACTCAACAACGGAGAAACAGTATTTCCTACCGCCCGCATAGTCTAATCGCCATTATGGTTAACACCATTAATACTTCCTTAGCGCTGGATAACCAAAGGGCTCCTAGGGTCGAGTAAATCTCTACAGGGGTGTATCTGTGGAGCCTCACCATCCTAATCTGACGTAATAACCCATAGACTCTAATATCCAAGCACTAACTAGGGTTTCTACATTCTTCAGCCTCCGCCGGAATTAAAAGCCGGATTAAGGAAAAGCAATCTACTTCTGGAGGATTACAGAGTACTATTATGAAGATACATCTGGTGAATTCTGATTCATCGCCACTGCCATCATCGCGATCGCCATCGGCCATCGGCCATCGGCCATCGGCCATCGGCATCGCCAAGGGCATTGTCACTTGCCTGCCATCATAGGGCCTAGTTGCAGATGAGCCCATCCAGAGGAAGGGTCACTAACTACCTGTGAGCTTTTCGGAATGCGGGTCAATCGCTTCTGGATGGCTTGGGCCATCTTCTGCCTCTTGTCATGTGTGTCCGTACTCGGCCAAGCAGTTGGCAATGAAGGTTCCTATGCTGAACTTCAGGTTGGCTAATTCTCTGCTCATGGGTAATATACGGTTCTTTACCTGTAACCTCTCTTTTACTTCCGCCTAGCTGCCCAAGACAGCTCTTGCCTCTGTTCCCTTCAAAGCCACCGCGAAGGGATTTCCTCTCAAGGATGGTACGTGCCTATACCTTCACGGCAATGAGGTTTTACCTGCCATCTTTTCTCCAACTCATAGTGCCTGTCGCGATAGAACTCTCTCCAAGGCTCACTAAACTTACCGTTATCTAGGATTGCGATATCCAGCTTACATAACGGTCCGCGTTGAGCTTACCTCGCCCAAGTATGCTTTGCTGCATGAGGCAGATATCTCAACACTGGATAGCAAGGGCTTGCACGTCGTGGAGTTTAGCTATGAGATCCCAAATCTGGTAAGTGTAAGATATCTGGAAAGCAATTGACTTGGTCATTTAGCTTTTTAACTCGTTAAGGTCGGCCTACTGTCGCCGTTAGCCTTTATCCTTTTGTCAACTTCTTTAACCGCGTGCCTTGTCTGTTCTCTGTCGTCCGTCGCCACGTGTGTTGGTTAGTGGCCCATTTGATCAGCCTCTCTTGTCATCACCCGATTTTACTATGTTGCGACAAGAATTTGTCTGTTTCTGGGTCTGCGGCTGCTATCTGCCTCGGTTTCAGTTCGAGAATCTCCGAAGACTTGAACTATCCATCACTGACGTGATATACTCTAGATGCTGAACTCTACAGGCACTTCCTCTCTCCGACTCAGCATTACAGGGGAAGATAGTGTGGTAAAGATTAGAGAGGCCGCTACCGGCACAATCTTCACGATTCCAGGGGTCCTCTCCATCTTGCCTCCAGTTGCCACGATGGTCATTGCCATCTTACTTGGCCAGGTAAATTAAGAGTCCTCTTTCCTTGACGTTTGTCCTGAGACAGCTCCTCTTCTTCCTCTTCTCTCTTCTACTAGATCTTTGATGACAACATTGTACCACTTCTTGGCACCCCCCTTAAAGTATCAGCCTTTGTCTTTGCCTGTAATGGGTTCCACGGATTCTGACTCAATTGTGTCGCCGTATTGTCTTACTATACGACTCTCCTTGCTTTATGTCAATTAGGTCATCGTGGCACTACTTGTCGGTGTCTTTATGGGATCCATGTTATCCCACAGTCTGAATCCTCTGACAGGACTTCTTCGTACCTTTGACTACTATCTTCTTGGCGCTATCAGAGATGGGGATCACCCTGCAGTTATCCTCTTTACCTTTCTTTTAGGTGGACTTATTGCCCTAGTGCAGAAGAGTGGCGGAGCCCAAGGATTGGCTCAGCATGCCAAGGTAATGGACAAACCGTCCAACTACTACTTGGGTCCTGTTTGAGGCTTCTCTTTGCCGGGTACCCCTCGACTCTTTTTTACTCAATTTCTCAGCTTTCCAGTCATACCACCATTCCTCTTTTCTATTGATCTCTCTGCATTTCAGAGGCAGCTTTATCATTGCGCTCACGCTCTTCACGCTTGCCTCTCTCCTAGAGCTTGATGACCTCTCCCATTCGCGGTCAGCTCTGTGTGTGGCTCCTGAGTCTTGTCATCTTCTTTGATGACTACTCGTGTATACTCATCGTTGGATCCTCATTAAGAAGCGTTGTTGAGAACTGTGGGGTTAGTAAGGAAAAGTTTGGCTTAATCATCCACACCTTGGGCGTCTCTCTGGCATCAACCGCTCCTGTGAGCTCTTGGGTTGGAGTTGAAATAGGTGGGAGCACCATTCAGAATGCGCCTGTCCTGCAGCTACATCCCGCCATGCCCTATTGTGCTTTCCTCTGTTCTTTATTGTAGCAGTGTCATAGGCGAGGCTTCTCCACCTGTAGTCTATTGGGTAGATTTGGCTTGCAAAGGTAGTGCCCTTGTCTGACTGTGTCTCTCGTTTTTCTATGGACTTGGTATCTCTCCAGGTTATATTGGAGGACAACTGAAAGAGCTGGGTTTAGATTGGGATCCCTTCTTCACCCTGCTACGTTCCATGCAGTATCGCTTCTTTCCCGTTCTTATGGTACTTTTCATGCTCATGGTTATCCTCACGGGTAAGGACTATGCCGTTATGAGACCCTTTGAAGCGGTGGCTAGGCAGGACCTTCGGTGGAAGGAAGAGGAAGAAGAGCTTGAGAGGAGCGGAAGAAGTGAAGAGGGTGAGGTCTGTTCTCTTCACTATTTTTTCACGCGATGCCATACGTGCGTTCCTCAGCATTTGGCAGTTTGATTGCTGCGCATGTCCAGAAGATGGCCATTGCGTTCTTAGAGAAGCCAGAGTCTGTTGCCTATGCCAAAGTTCCTAATAGCTTAATAACCCCTCACATACTGGCGTACTGGCGTCGGGTCTTCCTGCATTGTTTCCTTATTTCTTATTTTATTTCGACTACAGCTGCATTGGAGCGTCGGGACCACCACCATGAGCCGGGTCGCCTGGATCCCGCACCCGGGACACCTTTACGATGGTACAATGCGGTTGTACCTTTTGCTTTTGTGGTCGTGGCCACATTCGTTGGAATGATCGTTGATGGGAGAGCGAAGGTACTTTTTGTGGTCTCTTCCACTGACTGCGCCCGACTCATAACGTCTTGGAGTCTTACCAATACGTCGCCCTTCGAATTGTCTATAGATCTCACAAATGCCTCCGGAAGATCGGCCCCCGATGACTATCGCCAGCGCGCTGAGCCACAGTGACTCTATCACGGCTTTAGTACGGGCCACGGCGGGAGGTTGGCTTCTTTCTTTCTGTATGATACTTCTCCAGGGCCTGCTGACCCTCAGAGAGGCTATGGAGGCCTGGATGGAAGGGATGAAGGAAGTCCTTGAGCCGCAGTTCATCCTTTTGATGGCTTGGGCCTTAGGCACGGTGAGTTAACGATAGCCTGCGATTAATAGTCACAGAAGGTTACGCGAGAGCAAGTCATTGAGAGGTTGTGATAAGTTCCCGACAGTATCATGACTTTTGTTGTGCAGGTTATTGGTGAGGTGGACACTGCTGGATATCTGGCATCGACCATAAGCTCGAATGTGCCATCTGCTCTGTTGCCGGCCCTCACCATGATGGTCAGCAGCACCGTAGCCTTTGCCACAGGCTCTGGCTTTGGCACCATGGGCATAGTCTTTCCACTTGTAAGTGTTTCTCTGCAAGTTGGACATTAAGGAGCACTTTCGCTGCCCACCTCGTCTTTGGCGCTGACCACGTGTCTCTTCCTGCCACCAATGTAGATCTCACCCCTCGTTTGGACCATCAGCAAGGGAGATGGTACCATTCTTCTACATTCCTTCTCGGCGATCATAGCAGGCGCTGCATTTGGCAACAGTTGTTCTCCCATTGCCGACACTTCTATTCTAACCTCTTTAGCAGTTCACTGCTCCTTGCAGGACCATTTGAAAACCCTTATTCCCTATGTTTTGACAGTGGCGGCTGTCGCACTTGTCTTCGGTGACCTGCTGGTGGGTCTAGGTTTATATCCTGCCTGGATAGCCTTTGTTGTTGGGGCTGCGGTACTATATGGACTGTTATGGCTTTTTACCAAGCGGCTCGATCCCATTCTTTATAGCAGCGACCAAGATGAAGAGTATCCACTGCTTGCAAAAGAGTATTAGGCGATACTGGCAAGACGACACGCCATCCTTCCAAGAGTGTACAATAAACTTCTTTGAAATAGTGACAGGCTCTTTCGTCAGTAATTCGTTATTCGTATAATATATAGCAGGAACCAAGGTCCTGCACTCTATTGAAGGCCACCGGGACATGCTCCTGGCTGTAGTGATCTCACTCAACTCCTTGACGTCAAGCGCCTACATTTAGCATTACGACAAGGCATTCACTAGGAGCTTACCAATTATAAAGAAGAAAGGTTTGATTGCCTCGGTGTGCATTCGTCATACATTATCCTAGATAAATGGAAAGACATATCCGCCCCAGGGTCAGAGCTTTCCATTGCAAGGCCTCAGTGAGACCCCGTTCCTTAGTTAAGTCGTCTACAAAGGATTTATCTTTCCCAATATTTGAAATTGTGTTTCAGCGTACACACACCCGTCGTTTGGTAACGAGCGTGGGCGCCGCAATTTTATGATGTTGGGCCCGAAGGCCTATCGCTACTCGCGTTACATCAGGAAAGGTGAATATCGTCGCTTTCCAGCATGGATTCTGACTTAGAGGCGTTCAGTCATAATCCTACAGATGGTAGCTTCGCGGCACTGCCTTTTCAGGCAACCGCATTTACCAATTATCTGAACCAACGGTTCTTCTCGTACTAAGTTGGATTACTGTCGCGACAACGACCTCATCAGTAGACCACGGGGTAGAGCCCCAGGGGCAATGTATCTAAGCTTGACCTTCTCAGTTTTGAGTCTTCACATAGTTGTTCAAGGTAGCAGCACTCACACCACGGCCGGAAAGATTTAGCCTTGGCAGTAAGAATGCGTAGGTAGTCAGATTGCTAAACAAGAACTTGTGTTAAGTCAGCAGAAGCAGAGCTTTATTTCATTTCAATGCTTATTGCTAATTACATTCCGATGATGGATCGTCTACTGGCCACCACGCAGACGGAGGACCAAGTGGAGGGTGCTCTCCTTCTGGATGTTGTAGTCAGAAAGGGTGCGGCCATCCTCCAGCTGCTTGCCAGCGAAGATCAGACGCTGCTGGTCAGGAGGGATGCCCTCCTTGTCCTGGATCTTCTGCTTCACATTCTCAATGGTGTCCGAAGGCTCAACATCGAGCGTGATGGTCTTGCCAGTCAAGGTCTTTACGAAGATCTGCATACCGCCACGAAGACGGAGGACCAAGTGAAGAGTGCTCTCCTTCTGGATGTTGTAGTCAGAAAGCGTGCGGCCATCC
>FLMG01001070.1:0-23410 GCA_900088475.1 Hyphochytrium catenoides
TTGCAGACCAAGAGCCAATGCTTACAAGCAGATAGTGATAACCTAAGGTTGACAGGAAAAGACTTCATAGCGCCATGTCCGCTCTAGAAAAGCGCACACTCTTCTCACCTCGCAAACTCTTCCGGAAGCCTGCTGCGACTGTCCGTCATGGGGCTTTGCGAGATACTTGCCGTCAGCCTTAGGACTGCGCCCCGGTACTGCTGGAGCCTATGTCGGGAGCGAGCCGTCAGCCTGCATAAAAAGCTTCGTGGGCGTGCCGTTCCTCTCTGCGCTTCAGTTGTCTATCTCTGTCTCTGCTGAGTCTCGATCTGTCTCTCTGCCACTGCAGCAAATGACCCTTTTCCTCTCTTGCTGCCCTGGATCGGTGTTCCCCTCATGCGCACCTTGTCTAGAATGTTGCTGCTCTTCTCATTGCTCCCTCTCTCTCTCTCTCTCTCTCTCTCTCTCTCTCTCTCTCTCTCTCTCTCTCTCTCTCTATGTCTCTCTCTCTCCCCCACCTTCTCTCTCTCTCTCTCACTGCATCTCTCTCTGTCTTTCTCTCCGTCTCTCTCTCTCTCTCCGTTCTCGGCTTCATCTCGTCAATCAGCCTGTTGGTTACATCAAATCTCCTTATTTGGAATAATTGAGTTATTAATCAACAGTAAGGGAACGACTGTACATTTTACAGTACAGTAATTGCGTAAGCCGACTATCCTTCACCACAGAACTCTTGATTAGGAACTAGGCCAACTATGATCCAGGATCCGTACTCAAAAGAAGCTGCATCCAAACGTCAGAGGGAAAGGATTCTGATGCTGCTGCTGGTGCTGCTGCTGCTGCTGCTTAGCGTCACTGAACTGATGGCAGGAAGGTCTGGAGACGAGAGAGGAGAGAGAGACAGAGAGAGACAGAGAGAGACACACAAAGAGGATGGAACAGAGGGAGGAAAAATAAAGAGAGAGAGGGAAAGAGAATTATAGACCCATGAACCCGATGGATGAGACATTGAGAGTGGGGACAGAGAAAGCCATCAGCTGAATATCAGAGAAAGAAAGTAGAGGTGGGAGCCACTGGATCCAGCAGGTAGACCAGAGCTAATAAGGCCTCCATACTATTGATAGCCGCGGCCCGGCTTATTGACAACCAAAGTTCCTGAGAAGATCGCTCTTTGTCACCCTTTAGAGCTGTTCTTTCTACCCTTCATGGCCTCACTCGTCTCCTCAGTCGAGGAGGCCGGAGCATTGGAGGCTGATGTCGCAGTGATTGGTGGCGGAGTCGTGGGCCTGGCGATTGTCAGGGAGCTGAGCCTGTCTGGGTACCGTTGCATACTGGCAGAGAAATCCACATTAGTCAGCGGGTGAGGCTTTATTCTCCATTTCTTTGGAAGCTCCGCCCCTCCTGCTTGACGATCATGCTAGAGCTCGGACTCCCGTCTGCTGGTCGACAAAACAGAACTGTGTCTCTGTCTCATAATTTGTGGCCTTCTCATCCTTCGCCCACGTCTCTACCCTTTTTTCTTAGAACTACACCTCCATATCTCTCTATTTTGCAAGCGTTCTCATCCTCTCTCTCTCTCTCTCGCTCGCTCTCTCTCTTTCTCTCCACACGAACACCTATCACCTTGTCAGCGCTAGCTCAGGGAACTCGGGCATTGTCTGTACGGGTTATGATGCTCCGGCCAACAGCCTGGAGGTGGGAGCCTCCCACGTTCCGTATTCACCCCACTATCCACACACCGTATTCCTCGTCCTTGCCATACTCTTTCTCTTGTTCTTCCTTCCTCTCTCCTTCTCTTTTCTCTGTCTGGTTTATCTCCTCCCTTCCCAAGTAAGGCTGGTGGTCACAACATTGTCTTCTCTGTCTCTCCACCGTTCTTGGCTCTCTTCTAATATCCTTTCTCACGTCTCTTGCCTATCTCCCTATCTGCCGGATCAGCGTCGACTTCTCGCTCGGAGTTATCGTCTCCTGGCAGGAGGTGAAGCAGGGTCGCCAGAGGGGCTACTTCGAGCTTGGAAGGTTCCGCATAAGAGGAGCGGTAGCCTCATTGTGGCCTGGACGAACGAGGAACTCTCTCGTCTACCAGGTGTGCCTCTGTGTGTCTCTCTTATTTCTATCGCTACCTCCCAGGCGTTGACTCTTTTCTCCCCCTGCTCTGTTCCTGCTCCCTCTCTCGGCTCTGGCTTTCTTCTTTCTCTCTTCTCCTCGAATGAACGGCATTAAGTCATAAGTCTCTCAGTAGTTCGTGAGATTGACCCATATCGTTTGCTCGGTCTCTCCTCCCAAATATTCGCTCTAAATATTCGTAAATACCTTTGGCTTCAGAGATTCTAAAGGAAGTCCATGAGGCCGGTAAGGCTAAGAGAGAGAGAGAGAGAGAGAGAGAGTAAAGCCACTTAGCTCCGCGCGCATTGCTCGTTAGAACTCGTCCTCCGTATCCCCAGCTAAATTGTTCTGTTAGCCTTTGAATGACCGTCAAAGTGGTCTTTATTGTGCTTCGGTAACTCTACCTTCCTCTTTGCCTACTCTTACTCTCTTGATCATGTCTTTCCGCAGGAGACACTTCTTCCCGCATTGTGTCTGGCGCGGAGTTACGTGATATGGAGCCCAACTTGTCGTCTCAGGCTCTGGGAGGGTTACACGTCGCGGGGGAGATCGTCTTAGACCCTTGGCTATACTGTGCTGCTCTTGCCCTGGATGCTGAAAATAACGGTGCAGCTTATCGCCGTCTCCTTGGCAGTCATCTTTATCCTTTTCTGTAAAGCCTTCTCTCCACTACCTTTTGTGCAGTCTGGCTTGCCCGTCTTTCTCGTCCAGTGCTAAACCTACAGGGTTTTACGGTAAGCACATACCTTCGGGCTTACATATTATCTGCTGTCATCACCTAGGCGCGCTTCTTTTAGAGCACTGGGAGGTCGCGAGTTGCGAGCGAGGTGAGCTCCCTGGTGCCATTGACTCTACTGATTACGGAAGAGGAGACAATCACAAGGAAGGAGAAGGCAGGGTCGAGAAGGGTTGGATATTAAGGTCGAGCCTCAGCCGAAGGACCATCCGGAGCCGTTTAGTGGTTAATTGTGGAGGGCTATGGGGAGACAAGGTGGAGAAAGCACGGGAAACAGTGCCGCATTTTCAGGTCTTGTGCAGCTTCGTCGTCACAGTTCCCGGTAATCCGGGATAAGTTCTCCGGTTGTCAATCGGCCCTTCTCCTCTCGTGCGAGGCCATCTTTTGTTCCTCTTCTTGTCTATAAAATAACATTTCCTGGGCGGCCTAGCACGACATCTATCAACCCCATCCCTTAAGATGTTTCTCAGTCATACTCTTCCGTCTTCTTACCTTTGTCAGTCAATGTCGCATTCTCTCTGGACTTAATGCAACCACTTAACACCATGTTTTTTCTTAGATACATCCTCGCAAAGGGCAGTACTTGATCATGGAGGCTGACGAAGTGCAGCAAGCGCCTCTTCTACATCACCCAATTCAGCCAATACCTTCAGACAGGACCAAAGGTGCGGGGACATCACTGATTAGACGTCGTCATTCTCTAATGTCCTTCCTCCTTACATTGTGCAATAGTTGGACCACAATGTTCATTAGTGGGCAATGCTTGACGCTTCTTAACCTATTGTCAGGTGTTTATGTCTTTCCATCACTCTACGGACAAATCCTTGTGGGGCCTACTGCTGAAGACTGCGAAGAGAGGGAGCGGAAGAAGGAGTTGGCAGATCCAAAAATAGCTGCCCTCCTTTTTGAGCACGGAAAGCGCGTTGTACCGCGCTTAATAACAGCAAAAGTGGTGGGCGAGTATGTAGGTATTAGACCTGCCACTCAATATAGAGATTATCAGATCAAGGTGAGCCCCTGTCTGGCTGGTCGACCTGGGCTCCTAAAAGGGCGGGGGCAAGCGTATGACTATGGGACAAGCGGAGATAGAGGGCAGTATAACAGACAAAGGACGGACGAAAAGAGAGGACTTAAAACTTTGCAACAAAGAGAGGAGTGACGGGGAGCGAAGTGCTGTGAGGAGGAGGGTCGGTGATTAATATAGCAGAATCTAACCCAGGGATCGTCTCCACAGCTGGACATCGAGAGCAACTGGATCACCGTGGCAGGTGGATATATATCAGATACAGATCTCCTTCCTATTCGTCTAATAATGCTTGCATATTGAATGTTAAGCGTGTCGCACTTCCGTCTTATCCTTCCAGATCTCTCTGTCTTATGACTAGTGCTATTGGACTTATATCTAAATGTACTCTCGTGTCTGACATGACCTGTAGGGATTAGAAGCACTGGTCTTAGCGCATCCGCTGGCATAGCGGAGTATGTGAAAGAGCTTGTGCAGGAATCAATTGGCGATTCCCTTTCTTCCATGCCGCCAAGTGGACCCATGCCTCCAAGCTCTTTATTGTCTAACGGCCGCGCCCCTACATCTCTTCCTTCGACTGCTGAACTACTACGTGGCTGGTCACAGACTGATCACTCCTTAACGCTTGGTAGGAGAAGGATGATAGTAACGCATCCGATCACTATCCTCGGTTGGCAACGCTTGCAGAGGCATGGGAAGCTATGACAGTGTTATTCTTCAACGGGCAAGATCCTTTCTCTGACAGTCCCAAGAAAGAGACAATATAAGGGATCCGACACTGTACCCTAAATGGCCTCAAAGCACGGTAGGTGCAATTGAGGGTTTGACAGCTGCTTCTAGCCGCACACAGTGGTGCTCTTGAGGTACGGGTGAGTAGTGGTCGCACTATCAACAGCGTCCTCGTTTGGCTTACAGCTCATAAGGCTCAGCATCCTTTTGATGTTTGAAGTTATTGTTGACACATCTAGTCTCAGTGGCAGGCAACGTCCGAACTCTATTAGTAGTATTACGGAACTCCAGCATTATATTGCCACAGTCCCATCCGTCTCCTTCTCGACGTCCTGTCCTAAATGTTCAGCTACCCTAAAAGCCTGGACCTTCTCGTAGCAGTGGACGGGTTTCCCGATCCAAATAGGCCAAAGTGCGAGAATCATCCTGCATGCAGAGAGTGGTGTCAGGAAGGGTAACTCCAGGCACAGCCTAGAATACACTCCATACGGAGACAGCTTTACGGCAAAGACCCTAAAGTCACGAAGGAGGCTAGACAAGACATTGAGCAAAAAGAGAAAGCAGCGCCCAGAAGGCTGGTGCGTGAGTAACTGTCAATTCATGGACGAAACCAGCATCTATCGAGAGCAAGAAGTAGTTTCCATCACAGCTTTCACTGATGGATGAGCCGTTTCGATATAATTTGCATTGTCTCCAATATTCAACTCTTACCTTCAGAAGCGGCGTGAGCACGCTTCTGCACCATTGATTGTAGTTGTTCAACCAGGAGAGCTCTTTGTCGGTTAGGAGTCCGCAGTCCACTAGATTAAGGGCGATCGGAACTGCTGTTATGGTCTCAAAGCTGCAAAACTTGCCGAGCTCCGTAGCTGGAGGAGCCAACTCTGGATATCGCGGTACTCGGGTTACCTTAAGGAGAGGAATTCGTCAGAAATAGGAGGGCAAGCATCTCTGGGCGATACGTTTAGTCGTAGAGGATCAATGGTACTTTGAGGCGTGAGGCCGGTACAGCAGACGCGGACAGGATGCCTTTCATATTCAAAGCCCGTATGAAGAGGTAGGGTTTCCAAGAGTGACGATTGAGGAGGAGCACAAAAATAATGAGGGCACAGCTGGACTCCCCATATGAGGAGGCTGTGCAACCATCAAGAGTAAGGCACCTACCTCCTTACAGATACAAACTGTCTCTATCCGAATACCGAAGCTCCCAGTCTGGTAGTATCCCGGTTCATTACTCGTCGTCATCCCAGGCTCAAAGCCGGCTTCGTAGGTAGTAGCGTCGCGTAGGGCAATGCCTTGAGGGCCCTCATGGACGTTGAGAAATGCTCCGACACCTTTAGCGAGGAGATTAAAAGAAGAGGTAAATGAGGCAAGTGTGGCACATGGTTGAAGTGGAACGTCTCAAATAAGGTAGGAGTTGACATCCTCTTAGTCAGAGAGAGAGGGGGAACTCTTCAGTGGAGGTGACGGAAACGACTACAGAGCCCTAGGAAAGTAGTGCGGGACTCTTCTCTAACTGACCGTGGCCTGTGCCATGCTTGTAATCCAGCCCGGAGTCCCATAGGGCCAGTCGAGCGAGAGCGTCAATATATTTCCCTTTGACACCCTGACATAGGGACGTCAGATCAGATAAAGACAAGGAATATTAACGCCGGGTGGTCTCTCCCTCTTGGAAGTTTCTTAGGCCATACCACCCGGCAAGAGAAAACAGCAGACTTGGAAACCTCGCATTAAAGTAGAAGGAAGAGGTCATCACCTTAGGAAAGACTGCAGTGGCAATGCCAATGTGACCCTTGAGCACCCGAGTGTAGCATTCCTTATGCCAAGGATTAGGCTTGCCAAGGTGGATAGTCCTAACAATTGCACGAGTGACACGTTAGGTAAAGATACTCTTAACCCGAAATTTCCTGTGTGGAGACAACAAGGAGTCCATAGGATTGTAGTGTGAATAGGTGGGAAAATATGGAGAAAGAACCCCGAATCATCGATTGAGTGGGACCTGGTGACGTCCGTTGTTCCATCAACGTATTGGGCTCCTGAGTCGAGTAGTAACGGAGCATCAGTGCCTATGACGGCGCATGATTCGGGTACGGCCTGTAAGCACCAATGCAGCCAATAGCGTTGCAATATATCAAGTGCAGGGAGCAGGTTAGACCCTAGGAGGCACTATATAAGAGTGGTGTGACCGATCATAGTTGTTCCTGACCTTGTAGTGGATGATGGCGCCGTTGGGTCCATAGCCAGCAATGGTCTCAAAACTCAAGCTTACAAAACCTTCTTCTTGCTTACGGAACTCTTCCAGCTTATCAGCTATTGAGCACTTGGAAATGACAGCAAATGTCAAGAGAGTAAGGAGTTTGAGATCTAGAGTGAGCTTGAAGAAGGTTGTCGAGCTCACCTCAGTTAGCGGCCATCCCATGCCAAGCCCCTGACCCTGCTGTCCCTGCTCTACTGCGTCTTCAAGCCATGCCAGAAACCGCACAACTGCCGCTCCATCTCGAAGATGGGCCTGGCGGAGACCTTCAAGCTCTGCCTCGTTCTTCACACTCTTTAGCATTGCGATTGGGCTCTGCTCCTGTGAAAGAGATAAGTTTCCGGAAGACCATGCATCCCTGTCTGCTATGAACCCGAACACTAAATCCTCTGTCTCCTAACCCGGACTTTCCTACTAGCACTTCCTTTTTGACGGTCTACCTCAAGCAAGATGACGCCAACGCCTTCTAGAGCGTTGCTAAGGGCTAAACTTGTGGTGTGTGGGTCAACCATGCACTTGGACTCTGGGTAGCATTTAGTGCGAGTAAGCTACCGATAAATGACTTCAAGAGGGAAACTAGCAAGACTGACCTTTGGGCAAGTTTTTGAGATGGTCGAGAATGGCATCATACGGCATTATCCTGACCTCTGTGGGGAGATGGTCCCGAACCTGGCGTGAAGGCGGAATAGAGATGCTAGTGAATAAAGGAGGATAATGACCGAAAGGACACAGTTCTGTAGGCGAGTCGCACAGCATTCAGTAAAGTGCGCAGCTGGGGAATATGCTCTTTGTCGTACCTCTCCGCTTAGCTTTGAGTCGTCAACAAAGATGATAGACTGGTTCATAGTGACCACGGCGTAGGCCATGAACACAGGGTTGTAGTCAATATCAGAGCCGCGAAGGTTAAAGAGCCAGGCAATCTCATCCAGGCTTGAGAGAACCAAGGTCTCGGCACCCTGATGTGATTTCCTCTTTAGGCCACAACAAAAATGAGAGAAAGAGATCCATGTCCCTACCTTGTCTTGCATCTTTTTCCTAATCTCAACCAGTTTTGCTGTCGTATCCTTGCCTGCATATGAGATTAGAAGACTAGCATTTACTTGCTCCAACAACAAAAGGAAATAGGAAGGGAGATATGAGCCGGCATACGCGAGGATTGGAAGGCTCCAACAAACAAGCAAAAGGTCATCGACTGTAAGTAGGCACACCTGCAAGGGACAAAGGATGCACTTGGAGTGGGTTTGCTGGAGCTGCAGGTTGGTCATTCCCCCATAATGTGTCCACCGGATTAGTCACAGTGGGAACTACATTCACCCCAGTCTTCGAGAGCTTTTCTTTCCACTTCCTTGCGGATGCGAGCGTGACTAGGTAGGGATCAATGCCAACCTTCTCGCCTGGTGATGCATTGAGCTATTACACTGCGCTGAGAGTAATAGATGGTCTTGGCAGCCTGTCATAGCCATCCATTCGTACCTTTCTTCAGCTCTTTGACAAGCCAGTCCTCAATGGACGGCGTCTCTGGATCTCCAGCTTTCATCAGCTCCCAATCTGCAGCCATTTGGGCTCTAGCCTGCACCCAGTACCTGCCATCAGTCCAAAGAGCCGCTTTCGACGCTGTCACCACCGCGGTGCCTGAGAGAAGAAAGTTATTAGCAGCATGACTATTGAGAGCTTATCGTCTCTCAAGCTCTCCATTTCCGGCTATAGTACCTGCAGAACCAGTGAACTCGGTCAAAAAAGCTCTACGCTTATCCCTGTCAGTCACATATTCCGACTGATGTGCGTCGGCCGAGCCACAGACAAAAGCATCAACGCCAATGGCAGCGAGAATCTCTCTGAACTTGGTAAGCTTCTGTCCAGCTCGGACGACTTGCTTGGTGCCGCTAGACGTAGCCATTCCTCTCCAGATCACGCGGTGAACTTCACAACTGGTCCTATTTGCTGCCTTAGAATCTCCAGAATGGCTCGCGCAGTTCTGATCTCAACTGAAGATCTGAAGAGCTTCATCTTCATCTTTGTCTCCCAGCAAATCTTCAGAATCCTTTTTATTCAGAACCAAGGCGGAATATTATAAGGTGGGCCCCTACCTATTGTACCACGGTATCTGTATAGCTATCAGAATAGCGGCATATCTTTAGGGACAACCCTTCCTCTTACCTCTTACCACATCACACTCCGGATCTGCAAATCATAAGTGTCAGTTATCTCTCGGCGAATTGATTAGTTATCCCAAAGTCCCACCCATCCCCAGCTCACTGTCAATACAGCTAGTGTAGACGGTTCGATAGGGGTGGCCCACGCACCTATGGTTTTCTGGTGGTTTGGTGGCGCAATCAGCTTGAGATGCTATCACCCACGCTGGCATGATCAGAGCTTCACACCTCCAGTCTTGGTGTGCTCAACAGCAGATGTGAAGCTCGGAGACTCGAAAGTCTCTAACTTCCTCTTTGAAGTGAAGAGCTCTCACTCTCTGTGGCACGTGTCGTGGTGTAGGAAAAGTCAGGAAGTATGTTGGGGCCATTGAGGTCGCGGCTCGCGCCGAGCCTCCGAACGGGACTTACTCCAGGCTTGGGCTCAGGCACATCCTTCCGACTAATGGGCCTTAGTCAAGGCAAGCCAATGTCGACGATGTCGTCTGCAATTACTGACACGGGCCACAGACGCTACGTTCCCAAGAGTGAGCGCCTAGTAATCAAAAGCCCAGTCAAAAAGTAAGCTCGCACGGTGAATCCAACTATCTGTGAGGTACGGACTAAAGTGCGTTTTTCTCTCTCCGCCATAACAGAGCCTCCAGCCTGTTAGCAGATCTCCAAAAAGAGCTTGCGGAGAGCAAACCTATAGTTAAACAATGGGACTTCAAGATTGGTGATGCTATTGAAGTGACGGTAGGGTTTACTTTTGTCCTATTCGCTTCGTTCAGATGGTGCAAGCTGATTGAACCGCAATCTCTCTCCGGACTTTGGCAGTGGCTGAATACCATGGCAGACAAGAAACCCGCCACCTTCCGAGGGGTGGTTCTAGGACGGAAGAACAAAGGCAATGAGAGTGGAGTGCTGATTAGAAATGTAGGTTACAGCTGCTGCACGTGTCGTTATAGTCTGTTTTGACCGTGCTGCTACTATACTTGCAGCACTACGCTGGGGTATCGTTGGAGCGCTACCTGAAGCTATATTCGCCCCAGCTTCTTGATATCAAGGTACGCATCTCTTCTCTTGGCAGCTGGGTGTTAGGGGACACAGGGGCATCGAAGTCGGTTGCTAGTAATCTTCCATTTGAGCGTGACTGCTAGCCAACCCTTTCTAAGAGCGGTGTATTATTTCTATTCTGTCCTAAAGGTCTTGAAAACGGCTGCAATCCATGAAAAGAACCCCAAGAAGAAGCGAGGGAAGCGTGTACGAAGAGCCAAGGTCTACTACATCCGCAACTGTCCGCCTTCGTGGTCCACAGTAGGGTAAAGATCGACTGTTCTCACGCTCCTACTATTAATCGAGTTGTACATAAACTGATATCAGTGCCTTTCGTGAAGCCTATAACGATGGGGAATGTAAGGGCAGTAGGTTCCTAGTAGTAGACTTTTGGGTTATGAAGCCATCATGGCAACAATGGCCGCCAATAGAGTCAAAGCCCCAAGGTAAAGGTCCCAGTAGTTTGCTTTTGACTTCCACGCATACGATAACTAACTCTCGGAAGGACGACCAAAGATAGGGAAGTCGGGCTCAGTAGTTCCTAGTGATTGAAGTAGGCTAACTAGGAAGCACATGCCTCCTGGCGGGCAGTCTGCCCAGCCGTCGCCAATTAATCCTGTTTACCTAGGTTCAACCCAAGAACTCTGGGACCTGGGACCTAACCTGAGAGAGCGGGTAACCGCCATGATCTCTCCCTATACATCAGAATGCAGAAGGAAGTTTAACACTCTAATAACCGCCCCCAGAGCAAGTCTGAAAGATCCTGATACCGCGGGCCTGTCAACAAATCATCTGCGGCTCTGCGGCTGTTCCGATGAAACCTTTTCACCGACCCTACTAGTAAGGGCAGCGCGAAGCTCGGCTTAAGGGGGCCGTGAAGTCCCTCGGCGACCAAGTTCGTGACTTTATTTAGCAACCTTTAGATAGAGCTAGAGGACGGAGGCAAAGGACATATAAACGGCTTTAGGGTGACTGACGGAAGACAAGCATGTTAGGTGAAAGGCTTACTTCTTCGCAAGCTGCGAAGGCTACTTGGATGGCCATATCGCTATATAGTTTTTCGGCATTCCTGAGGCCAAGTGAGAGCCACTGTCAGCGAGAGCCAGCTCAACCTGAAAGGGCGTCCTCACAATCACTAGATGGAGAATTTCTGCCTCCTCGCAATCTAGGGAGGAAAAGGAGCCGTTCAGAGAAGAAACGGGCCCCCAGTCTTCTTGTCAGTCGTGCGGCTGCCCGAGGCGACCGGTCTCATATGGAAGACACAAACGTCGTAGCGCTGGAGAATCGCTTTCTTGCTGTGTTTGACGGGTGAGTCCTGTGACATAGACTACATTGACACTTTCTATTAAGAGGCTTGTGGTACACTCACTTCTTAGGCACGGAGGAGCCGATGTTTCAAAATACCTTCGCAACGGATTCTATGCCAAACTTGCCGCCAAATTCCCATCAATGATCAGCCCCAATACCATTGATGAGGATATTACCAAGGTGTATCTGGAAGAGACAGTAAATGAGATTGATACTGAAATATGTGCAAGAGAAGATATGCATGAACAAGGGTCAACCGCAGTTATAGCGCTAATTGGGGATGAGTATATCTGGACTGTAAACGTAGGGGACTCTCGTGCTTTCCTTTGTAGCGGAGGCTCCGTTCGGAGCGAGACGAAGGATCACAAGCCTGACGACCCCATGGAGAGGCAACGTATAGAAAGTGTCGGTGGCAAGGTGATCTGGGTTGGCTGGACCGACCCCGAGGGCAACCCTATCAAAGACTTTGGCGCCTACCGCATGAACGGCAACCTCGGTCAGATGCTCACACTTACTCCCTACATATTCTTGCGCAAGTCTGCCTCACATCGTACTCTGGTGACGCCTTCCTAGAGTTGGTTGGGTTTGCTCTTGTTTCAAGCGAGGGCAGCTAATCCGTTCGCCTCGTATTCCCGTTTCTGTGGCTCTTTGTGTTTCTGTGGCTCTTTTGGCTCCCGAATCCTTTTCAATAGTTAACACTAAGATTTCTGTCGACAGCTGTGGCACGATCAATAGGGGACAAGTATGAACGTCCTTACGTCACCAGTACCCCGGACATTGTAAAGCTAAAACGGGACCCCGACCGCGATGATTTCATGGTTCTCGCTTCAGATGGTCTCTGGGATGTCATGGACCCGCAGGACGTACTGAAGTTCGTCCGAGGGATTCTTTCCAGCTCGGCCATTGGGGCGAGAGGGACGTGGAGGAATGCTCCGCAGGAGTCGAGTCAAGTCTCCATGAAAGAGTGGACCAGACAATATGGAACGGATAGGACGATGATAAAGGCTGTCTTTCGTAAGAGAAAAGAAAACATGGCGGAGTACCTAGTAGAGGAAGCTCTAAATCGCGGCTCGTGTGACAATATCACTGTTGTCATAGTGTTTTTTCATTAGCGGAGAACTAGCGAAGGTAAGGCACGGTGCACCAGGTAGCAAAGAGCGAAGCCATCTCTAACTGAAACTTGATTCCTTCATACAGCTACTGTGCCAGATTTGCAGATGAAAGGGGGAGTACTACGATGGGAACTTTTGGCAAGGATCGGGGGGGGGTCCGTGAGGAAAGTCTAACACAGCATGGTGTCGAGATTGACCAGTACTCTGAGACCTGTGAAGAAATGCCTTTATTCTTACTCGTCAATACGCGTACGTAGGCACAGAGTGACACAGCTCAAGAACTAGCCATAGGGACGTGCCAGAGCCACAGGGCTACTCCATAATAGGCCAAGTATAGTTGGCATACACAGTTGACAGACACAATTAGCAGAGCAACATGCCCTCCTTATGTTCTAGCGAGCAAGGTCATCTGTCCTAGTGATGTGATGAAATCAGCACATCCTTGCCGTCATGCGAAAGCAGGCTTGCAGAGATTGAGAGGACCCCAACAAACTCCAATGGTAGCTTATAACTCACCTCGAGTTCTTAAGGAACTCTGAACAAGAGAACTCACTAGGCAGCTTGAGACACAGTTGCTTTGGAGCTCTAGTGGTGCTCTTGATGATTGCATGGTTCCTGAACGAAGGAGACAGCAGCGAGCAGCGCGTTAAGATAGAGAGCAGCAAGTGCACTTATTCCTGCTGCTTCTTGAGGCAAGGTGACGTTTGGGCAGGCACGAGACAGTCTGTGATAAAACAGTAACTGTTCAGACCTCCGGCTGCCCGCTAACGGTCCTATATTGGTTGTGGAGCAGACTCTGACTGACTGCAGCTGTCATTTTGGCCAGATGATATTTATGATAACAGTCACGAGAACAGTAATGAATGGGAAGATTAGTCGTTCTTATTCTGCATCGCTCAGTCCAATTGGGATACAAAATTTTAGGGGCAGGAACCGCCACTTGCACCAGGATTGAAGTCGTAGATTAACCGCCAAGAGCTTCTCTTCTCTGTAAAGCCAGTTCCCTATGTAGACCCAATAATACGCCGCTTAGGTTGGGCTTTCAAGGCAATACAAAGGATCTGAGTCCATTAATCCTCCGCCTTATTAGTTTGTCCTCCACGTATCGAATAGGTACCAGATCCCAACTCGTACTCCGCCAGGGTCTTTGTGAATCCATCTCTCTCTCTCCCTTTCCCTCCTTCTTCCCTCCTTGTACTTTCGATCTTCTACAAAACAGAACATGGCCTGCCTCTTCCTCTCTCTCTGCTCCTCTGTCTGTCTCGCTCCTGGCCTGCTGTACGGGAAGAGCCTGTCTCGCTGAGCTTTACAGTCTATCTCGTGCCTTTCTATCTTCCACGTCCCTGTCTCCCCTCCATAAAGGATGATGGTCATCTCTACCTCCTCTGTCTCTCCCCCTCCCGTTTCTGAGTACGTATTGTCTACGAAGATGGACCCACAATCATCCATCTCTTACCTCTCTGTCTGTCGCCTACCCTGCCCGCCCTTGTCTCTCTACCATTTTTCCCTCAGTGTTCTATGTCCATCCTTTGTCCCTCCTCTCACTGTGCATTCGCCCACCCCGCACTGTCAGGACATGCCATGCCGCCTTCTTTATCTAGAGTGTGTTACTAGCCCAGCCCTTCTTGATGGAAAGGAGCATCATCATCTTTGGCCCTGGAACACCTCTCTCTCTCTCTCTCTCTCTCTCTCTCTCTCTCTCTCGCTCTCTCTCTCTCGCTCTCTCGCTCTCTCTCTGTGTCGCTCCTTTTCCTTCCATTCCATTCTCTCCTCTTTTATTGACTTGCTACTGTCTCTCTTCTCTTGTCTTCTGCTCCTTTTCTCTCATGCCTCTCTCTCTCCTCTTCCTGTCTCTCCCCTCTTTATCCTTCTTCCTCACACACTCTCTCGTCCCCTTCGCTCTGTCTGTCTCTCCTCTCTTCTCTGTGGCGACTCATCCTCACCTCTTCTGTTCGGCTGGTTGTTCTGCTACAGCCCTTGTTCATCCTCTTTCCCCACTGCATCTTTCTTTCCCGACAAAGGTATACACAGAGTACAACAGAGTAGCCCGGCTGGCTGGACTTAGAAGCCTGTTGCAGATCACGCTCTGGCCCAAGTTTTTTCTGCATTCGTCTGGACAAGTGTGCAGTCAAGCAGAAGAAGAGCCAGATCCAAAGAGTCTCGCTGATGACGTGCATTTTTGAAGATTCATTGCAACCTGAAAGGAAGGACGTTTGAGGAAGCAAGGTTGATAATGGATTAGCAACGAAAAGACTGGTTCGTTGTCCTTTATTGCTCAGATTAGCGACAGATTCTTCTCCGTCTACCGATCTTAGTATTCTACACGTTCTATCGTCTTCCTAGTGGGCACTGGTCGGTGAAGCTTATGGCGGGCCAAAGGTAAGAACTGAAGATTGATAGTGTAGGGCAACTTATGGCGTCTGCTATCCATTCTAACGGCAAGGTTGTCACTCTGCTGTAGGCAAGGATCCTACAAACTCAGTGCAAAGGGATCCAATGCAGAGAGCTTTAAATCTGCTCACAGCACACAAAGCCCTGCGCTAGTCTCGTCCTTACCTAGCCACAACCCGTCCCTCGTTGGCGCTTCGGAGTCAAGCGCGCCGGACTCTCCCGGAGTGAATCATGACACACAGATCCCAGTAACAGGAATCAAGAAAGAAAGCTCTGAAGCTGTGTTGAATGAGCCGGAAGGTGAGGAGAGAAGGTTTAGCCAAGAAAGGAGGCCGGCGACATCCGAGAAGGCAGTCTTGAGGATAGTGGAAGGGGAGAAGGATAGAGAACAGACCAGCACGTTCAGTGCGTCCACCTATCATGAGACGATCGGAACAGACTATGGCAAGTCGACTGCAGTCTTTACCGAGGATGACACCGGCAGCGTGGAGAACGACGGGCAGCCGAAGAAGCAAGTGATAGGTAGGCAATAGAAGACCACTTCAACTGCACAATCTCTCTTTGGTGTCACAGTCCTTTGGTACTGGCATGTCTCTGTCCGAATCCTCACATAATATCGTCTGTTGTCGTCAGTTGGACGGTGTACAACTGAGAATCATGTCTCCTTCTTTGCATCCTCTGTACTATTTCTTCTCCGTTGTCCTCGCCACCTGACGGATCTCTATCTTTTTTCTCTACGCCGCCTCTGCCCCGCCAATGCGTTCAAGTCTAACGTCGTCTTAACCTTAATTGCTTCCTCCACGTTCTCTATGTAAAGCAGAAGAAGAATCAGAGAAAGAGAGTCACGAGTTTGATCACCCTACGTTATACTTGGATGACCATGGCGTTCTGCGCCATAAGAACTCTGACACGACGGTGACGGATGTGGAATTCTACTCGTTGGGCGAGGAGCTCTTGCACTCGCTAGAGGAGCATGTAGAGAGCAAGATGATGCGCCAGTTTGGCCTTAAGTGCTTTTACATGCCTTCGAAGGAGGCATCTCTACACTCCACACTCTTTGTCTCTGAGGACTACCAGCGATGCGATAAAGTTGTGGTCTTCGTCGGTGCATGCCGTGGTGCACGACCTGGTGTATGGAGTCGAAGTGTACTCGTTCGACTGGGTATCCAGAAGGGCTCTATGCTACCGTACTTTGCGGTTGCCCAGAGTCAGAACTACGGGATCGTAGTGCTGAATCCTAGCAACACAAGCACGCTGACGACGGACCCGGTGACGGGTGAAAAGGTTAAGAGGCTTATACCATGCTCTTCAACTCCTGAAGAGCATATGGTATCAGCTTGGGACTATTGCCTCGCTGACACCCATGCGAGCAAGATCTCCTTTGTCTGCTATGCCTACGGGGGGCTGCTGACCAAGCATCTGCTAAGAGAGAGGCTGCCGGAGATTTTCCCCCGCTTCAACGGCGCTGTCTTTATTGAGTCAAACATTTCTGTCCTGGACACTGATCCCAATGCCCTCCAGAGTATGCTGCTGCAACAGTGCATTCGGTGGGAATCTTCATATGAGCCGTTTGGCTCACTGATTTCCAACGATCCCAATGCCTGCGTCATCCTCTCTGCAGCAAAGAAGCCAAGCGACCATTCTAACTCGGGCTACCTGGTGGACAGACTTCTGTTTCAGTCCTTCAACTTCTTAGAATATGGCAATGCCACCGTGTTTGCCACAGAGCTCGCTAGGCGGCTGCGGTCCACAAGAACAAAGAGTGCCCCGGACAATGCGGATGTCCATATTACCCATCGACAGTTCGATAAGCTGACTGTCGAAGACTTTGAGTTGCTGAAGGTGATAGGCAAGGGTGCATTCGGGAAAGTGATGTTGGTCAGGAAGAAAGAAGGTGCGAACGTCGGAGAGATCTTCGCCCTGAAGGTGCTGAAGAAAGCTGCAGTGTTCGCAAAGAAGCAGGTCGACCACACGATAACGGAGAGAAGAATCTTGAAGGAGATCAAGCATCCATTCATTGTCGACCTTCGCTTTGCCTTTCAGACAGACGAGAAGCTCTACATTGTAATGGACTATTACCCTGGAGGCTCTCTCTTCTTCCATTTGAGGAAATGCCAGAGATTTAGTGAGGGCAGGGCCCGTTTCTATGCGGCAGAGCTGCTGCTCGCTCTCCATCACCTGCACAAATATAACATTGCCTATCGGGATCTCAAGCTTGAGAACATACTAATGGATGCTGAGGGCCATGTGGCACTGACGGACTTCGGCTTATCGAAGGAGAACGTAGAGGTGCCTGACAGCGTTAAGACTTTCTGCGGTACAGCAGAATACATTGCTCCGGAGCTACTCAGGGGCCAGGGTTATGGCAAAGCTGTTGATTGGTGGGGCTTCGGCATCTTGGTCTACGAGATGATTGCGGGCCGGACACCATTCTATGACAAGAACAGGAAGCGCATGTTTCACTTCATCCTTCACCGGGAAGTCGCCTTTCCGCCCTTCTTCTCTGAAAATGCGAAGTCTCTTCTCGTAGGGCTTCTGAAGAAGAGTCCTTCAGAGAGACTGGGTTTTAAGGGCTGGGAGGAGATCATAGATCATCCCTTCTTTGCAGAGATCGACTTTGATGCGTTGATGAACAAGCAGGTGACGCCGCCGTTCAAGCCACGGGTGGCCGATGAGATGGATACAGGCAACGTAGCAACAGTCTTCACGCGCGAAGTCCCTCAGGACACGCCGGTGCCTAGAGGTCAGATGGACGCTAAGCAAGCCAAGGCTTTTGAGGGCTTCACCTACATTCCTGACAGTCAGCTGAATGTGCCAGGAGCCTAGAAACACCACTCAGATTCCCGCATCGTATCGTCGTCCAGTGTCCCCTCTCTCATCTCTGTTAATAGCCTCCCTCTCACTTTCTTCTTTCTCATTCGGTACATTACGTCCAGAGCCACAGATCTGCTGTGCATCCCTGTTCTCTTCCTTTTACTTTAACTTTGTCTGAACTTCTTCGTACATAAGGTATGTGCATAGCTTTCGTCCTCCTATGCTGTCATGGGTCGCAGGCAGTAGGGTGACACGATGCTAGTCTTAACCTTAATCGTTCGCTCTCTTTGTTAGTGTCCAGCTTCCACCGGATGCCCAGAGAAGCATTTGGCACAGTGCTAGGACCACATAATAAATGAAAGAATAACCTCTTTTCTCTTTCTTTTTGAACTGAGAGGGGTGAGGAGGCAGCTGCATGGCTCTCTCTCCAGCCTACCTAGTGGGCCATTTGAGAGCGTCCTCTTTCCGGATTGGCACCCTACGTAGTGATACCTGGCTGGGGTAACTCGTCAGAATGCGACACTAGGGTAGCCGCGGAGGCTTCCGAAGAGAGGCAGCAAAGATTGGGCCCAGGATATCATTGAATTATAGCAGTCTGGATGATGAATGATGAAAAACCGAGGGAGCGGTGCACCCAGATGAGGAATTGTCTAAACGCCACGATCACCAAAGTATAAGAAACTCTCTGGGGATACAAGCACAAGCGGCGAGGCTCGCCCTCTTCTTCCTCTCCCTGAGACGCTAGCAGCAGCTCTAGCAGCGTCTTCAAGAGTTCAAGAGGCAGCTCATCAGCTGTGAACGGTGAGAGGAGGTGCGAAGCAGCGGCAGCAGAGGCATCGTTAGCAAGCTTCAATTTCAACCATAAATATACGTATTAAGTCACCATGTCAATAAATCAGCAGATGTTCATCATAGCTCATACTCGGTTCCTCTCGTGCTACTCTGTATTTTTTATAATAAAGTGTAATACAATCTTCAGTGGCTCCCGATATCGTCGCCTTTGGGCTTACACTTTTCTGCCTCCCACGGTCATCAGCATGCATCGGACGAGAGCTGGTGAGAAGCTATTGAGCAGGAGGAACAGCCGAGCTTGACGCTCTTTGTCTCTCCCAGAGCCTCCGCCTTTTCATTTAAGCAACATCCATATACAAGCTGCACCATGCTAGCATCCACTGTTCTCAACCGGTATTTCTCCGTCCCTTTTCTCCTTTTTACCCGCGTAGCAAGCAACATCAATTTGACCCATCGCTGTTGAGAGCAGCGCGTGACTCGGAAGAGCTGGGATGGCTGCCATGGCAGGAAACAATGGCGTTGTCATTCAGACCATTGGTCCGGCGGTCATTGTTTGGGGCGACTTCTATAATATTATGTGCGTAGTGAAGGTTGCCATGCTCTGGCGGTGCCCCTGCCCCCGCCTCGTTCTTCAGCCTTCGAATATGGCTAAGTCTGACGCTCCGCCCTTTATCTCCGTCTGAATGGCAGTCACTTGGAGTGTGCGGCTTGCGGCAAAAGGAGGTCCTGTCCTTGGTATGGAACCTCAATGAGAGGCATAACTCCGTGCCCTTTACCCAGCAAGGGTCTGGGTCCTGGAGGTGGTGTAAGGTAAGTCTCAGCCCTGATGTGAGGACAGGTCTAGGTGCTCCCAGTGAAAGCTCATTCCATAACTAACTTCCCCCTAATCCATGATCCACCTCAACGTAGTGGTGAGCAGCAGGAAGCGTGTAACAGCTGTGGACACGGCGTAATGTATCCGAAGTACCGGTTAAATGTGAGGGTCATCCTTAACTTCCTTGCACTGCGCTAGGTTATTAATCAAGGGCTCTGCAGGTAAAGTTTGCAGTAGGGGATAACTGCTTTGATGCTCTGGCCTTTGATGAGGTGGTGGAGTACTTCTTCGGCTGCTCAGCATGGCGCTTCTATGAGGTAATTCCTAAGTGAGAAGACAGAAGCTGAGGGCGGTGAAGTATTTCTTACCTCTGTGACTCTCCCCTGTCCATGTC
This sequence comes from Hyphochytrium catenoides, assembly GCA_900088475.1. Classification (NCBI taxonomy): domain Eukaryota; class Hyphochytriomycetes; order Hyphochytriales; family Hyphochytriaceae; genus Hyphochytrium; species Hyphochytrium catenoides. The sequence goes on from FLMG01001070.1 coordinate 19,633, forward strand.
TCTTCTGTACGACTGGGTGTCTCTTCTTTCTCTTTGTTTATCTCCCGCTTAGTCTCTCTCTTGTCAGGTATGACCCGTCTTTCGGCCCTACTGACTGTCACAGTAGCTCAGTTGGACGTACTGCCATTCTTCATGACAAGGCCCTGACGCTAACCTCTTCAACAGCTCAGAAAACAAGAAGAGCACCTTGTTCGCCGCGTGAAGGACTTGGTTGAAGATGTGTACTGTGACCTGGTGTTAAAGGTAAGGGGCCGGTCCCTTTCCTTCTGGTGCCATTGAGCACTCTTTGTAGCATGCGATGTCTTCTTGAGTAACTGAGCACTATAAGCCCATCGCCAATCTCAATCTCAGTCGGTCTTGGATTGTGTCTCCCATCTTTGTCTCACCTTGTTAGATAGATTAGCCGCCTTCACGACTTAGTGCTTTGCGGCTAGCACTCATTCCGCTCGATCTCAGTTCCGGCCGCAAGGCAAAGCTACTGCCAAATCCCACTATCAGACACAGGTGAGATGTGCTGTTATTGTAGGTCATAGACTGGCGTGACGTTGCTGTGTTATGAGTTGGCTCATCTTTTCCCTCGCATTCTTCGTTCCCCATGACCTTAGCTCAAGAAAGATCCCATCATTGTGGATATAAAGCCTCTACAGAAGAGTTATCCCAAGGGCAAGATTGTGGCGACTGTACTAGGAAGAGACGGCTTATCATAGGATATAGTCCCTCCAAAGTAAGTCCAGGACATTGACATTAGATGTTGTCTTTGAGCATATTCAATATATACCAGAGGAGTCTACTGGGAATCAGAGGCTAACTGTGCTCTGAACATAGGTTAAACCATCCGCCTTTCTTGAAGCTCTGACTAAACTCTTTGATGAGGAGCTTGGAGCAAGCGGAACAAGCCCTGTTTGGCCTTCTGTGGAGCTTTGGACAGTTTTAGATGCAGCACCCGTGATTGCACCCGTCGTCACACTTCCCTCGCTTCTTCGAGACTTCCATTCTCTCCTCAGCTAAGGACTTCATGTTGCTCTCTTGCTTCTTCGGCTAGAGCAGACTTCGCGAAGTTCTTCACAGCCCGAAGCTGGAGCTCTTCCCTATTTAGTGGACGATCTCCATCATCCACCTCCGACTCATCTCCAGAATTGAGATCTTCAGCGGCCGGTGCAGACACTTGTAGCGGACCTAGGAGTGGAGATTGCTCTTGCTCCACTATCGTGGATCGGACAATGTCATCTATTGTCCTGTCATCGCCTTCGGGCCTTGAGAAGTCTGTGAGTTTCTGTTCAATGATCTCTAAGCACTGCATAAGGTTAGAGGCCGTAGTTCCTTGCACAGGCATCTCTTCCGGAGATCCAGTCGCATCTAAGCGGTTAAAGATACTCTGTATGCCACCCTTGAGTACATTCAGCTCTTCCATCGACTCTTCATACTTCTTCTGATACTCGACTATGTGCACCTCGGCAGCGAGATACTTAGCGTCCAGCGTGCGAAGTAGCTTCTTACGCTGGGCATCAGTGTTAAAGTCTTGGCCCTTTAGATGCTCCAGTTCTGACTTCCTTTCTATAAGACGAAGCTCGACCCGTGCGATTTCAGAGTTGAGATTGTTCACATACTTATACAACGAGAAAATCTTGTCCTCCCCTTCAAGAAATTGGTCGATCTAGAGAGTGGAAGCGTTATAGAAAGTCCATTCGCGGAAGAACAAAGTTAGAAGAAGCTGAGTGGTACCAGGTAGAGACCGAACGAAGAAGAAAGGCAGCAAGAGCAGTTAGGTTTAGACCCACGAAGAGACATGGGGCTGCTGCAGTACACTTGGAGGAGTAGTAAACGTGAGAGAGTGTCCTACCAGACTATCAACATCCAGCACACCGTCGGCATTTCTCAACATCTTTAGTTGATTCTCGTACTGCTGGAGCTTCTCGCTTGTCAGCTTGGTCTTAGATTTCTCGTTGAGAAACTCCCATTGTGACCTAATGACTCTTTTTTTGATCTTATCCTCTTGCTCTACGCTCAGAATGCCCACAGGATTGGCCAGGCTTTCCTGAGACACTGCTCCTTCAACGCCTTCCTGAGCCCTTTGGAGCTTTTTCTTCTCATCGGATACCGCCTGACCCAGTCTGTCCCATTCCGTGCGGAAGTGTTCCCTTCTTAGCTTGGCTTGCTCATGGAGGGAGCGAAGTTTAGCGTGACATTGGTCTCTCTCATCAAGCGCGGCTCTGGTATCTCGGAAGGACTGTGCGATCTCTTTCTTCATCTCATGGATCTGTCGTTCCAGATTGCGATATATCTTGTCAAAGCAAGCTCTGTCTCGTCTGTAGCTGTTGATCTGCTCTCTCACGAAGTTATTCTCACTAATTGTCTTGTTTAGCTTCATCAGTGCCTTGTCAACCCGCTGATGGATTAGCTTTGACTGCTTCGACAGCAGAAGGTCGTTCTCCTTGAAAGCATTAATGCCTCCTCCTACTTCTTTTCTCTCCTCTTCTACCCGGGTCTGCAGCATGCGAAGCCTTGCCTGAGTTTGCTGAACCTTCTTTTTCTCCGCATCACGCTTCCTGGCATAGACGGCCAATTGGTCCTCTAACTGCTTTAGTACTTCCGCTGCAGCGAAGGTTTGGTTGGGTTTCACGCTCTGAACACGATTCACTAGCTCAATTCGGAGCTCCTCCGTCTCCTCCTTGAACTTTTCAACTACTTGGTGCTGCTCCTGCAAAGACCTGGGCAAGCGCTTGAGGACAGGCATGGTGTCTGACTTCGTTATCCGCCCTCTGTCCGAGTTCGTTATGCTTCTCTCTCCTCTTCAAGGTAGATACTTGCTAAAGGGAGATTTAGTGAGACGCCCCTCCTCCCTGCCCACTGCGTACAACCCAGCCACTGATGGGTTTGCCTGGAAAGGGCGTAGCTAGGCCTTAAGTGCGACCAAAACCGGCATCTTTATAAGACTCTAGTGACGGTATGAATGGCGGTGGTCAACGCTCCATGTTATGTGGTGTTTAGAGCGGTGATTGACATTCAGCTTGAGTAGGCTTCCGAGGCCTTCCAAGATCTGCTTTCTCTTTCCGCTACGTTGAAGAGTCCATCCAAGCAAGCAGGCAAATACAACGATGGTACGTTGTCACCCTCACAAGGTCTAGCGTTACCCTTGTCTCGTCCTCCTGGAATCTTCCACTTCACCGTTCCGATTCTTGCTCCTTGCAGCGATACAAGTTCTCTTCCTCCTTCAAGTCTTTCCTTCCTCCGTCTCTCCTCTTTAGCTCCAACTCATGGAGCCTCTCTGTCTTTGTCATGCTGTGCCAGGATGGTGGTGGATCTCCCACGGACATTTCCCCCCTCTCTCTTCCGCTCTGTTTATCAGTGTCTGTCGTCTGTCTGTCTGTCTGTCTGTCTCTCTCTCTCTCTCTGTCTGTCCCCCTCTCTGTCTCTATCTCTATCTCTCTTTATTCTCCCTTCCTCTGCTCTGAGGAACCGAGGGGCCGAGGGTCACAGGGAGCGAAGCGGCAACAGAGAGCTTCTGACGCTTTCGACCTTGTAACGCTAAAGAAAGGCATCCAACGCAGTAGTAATGCAACAAAGATGGTGGTCTCATTGTGGGCTAACCCAGACATTTACCTGTAGTAATAATAGTACAGGGCAGAACTACCGTTTTGACTGAACCTCGATAACTGACCAGCTACTGCCTATGATTACTGATTTGAAGGAGACGTTAGCGGAAGGCCCATTGAGTTTGGTTGAGAGTTTGTGAGTTGTGAGTGTGAAGGGAGGAGGATAATTAAAGAGGAAGAGCGAG